>JANKKI010000535.1:0-198340 GCA_025175665.1 Cinchona pubescens
ACACTATTTTTCTTTGTAAGTAGTTTTCTTTTTCTTTTTTTTTTGGTTGAAAAATAGATGTTGAGAAGGATCTAATTTAGCATAGCAGTGTTTTCATTAGATTGAAGTAATGACAAATAGTTTTTATTTTTTCCGTATCATGGTTTTAATAGATGTTCGATATATAAAAGCCCTTTACTAAATATTTATTTTTGTAGTGTTCTGATTGATTTCCATTGTTGTCGGGACTTTTTGTTTGCGAGGTTTTGGATTTCTTCTTCATTAGAGCTGTTTTAGAGGCTTTGAATTTCTCATTCATCCATTTAGGACTTTTTGTCAGGCAAAGTTATTGTGTTTAAGACTCTAATTCATCCCATGTGAATATTTTTAAACCTTGTCAACTTTTCACTGTCTCAAATAGTTTCAATATTTGCACTTGAATCAAAAGCTTTCTTTTGCGATATAATCTTATACAAACCCAGATGTGTAACCCCTACAGCTTTGGTTAAATTGCAACACGAACTTCAACCACATATTCTTAGCAGTTTATTCACATTTATATGAAGTTAAAAACACCAAGCAAATTTATACTATTAAACTTAATTGAACAACTTTTTAACACCAATGTGCATTCTTAACTAACTTTGCTTTTGGAACTTAACTTAAGCATTGAAAAGTCTGGATCTCTGTCTCATTTTTTATTGAGAATTTTCTAATATTGAGTAATTTATACAATTAAGTGAGTTATTTATTCAATAATTGTTTTGTGGTTTTGTTTTGTGCTTTGATTTCAAGATTTATGCTTCAGTTTTACTTGATTTTTCTTTAT
The DNA here is from genome assembly GCA_025175665.1 of Cinchona pubescens. NCBI lineage: Eukaryota > Viridiplantae > Streptophyta > Magnoliopsida > Gentianales > Rubiaceae > Cinchona > Cinchona pubescens. The sequence continues at coordinate 809 of JANKKI010000535.1, forward strand.
AGCTTTTTAACTGTGTTAATAAGATGTGTACCTTATCCAGATTATATAGAGCAAATATGTTTTAGGTAAATTTATGTTTTTTATAATGTTTATTTTTCTAAAAACTATATCTGAAAAATTACATTTTTGTGATTCATGTTTTTTTATTGAAATTCTGTCTATTTTTAGAAATTGCATAGCTTTTACGAATTAACAAATTGATTATAATTTAAAGATGGAATTTTTCTAAACCAAATGTGTTTGTGTTTTACTTATATTTTTTAGGTATAGATTTCTTGAGTTTTTTTGGGAAATATTGTACAACTTCTAGTACTGGGGCTTATTTTCGTATATGTCATCTGATTTACATGTTCTTCATGGTATTGAGTGTTGAGGTTTTTTCTTCTTTATTCATCTCTTCTCTTACAATTTCTAATGTCTAACATTTTAATGGTGTTCCCAGTCTTTTCCAGAATTTTTTTATTTTTATTTTTAAGATGATAATTGACTAAGTTCCAATTTTGAGCATTAATTTTTTATATCTTTGTGAACAGATCTCTAATAAGTTTTGTTGTTGTCCTAGTTTTTTAAGTGCATTTACATAAAGTGACAAACAAAAGTCACTGACGTGTCATTAAATCCAAGAAAGAAAGTATTATACCTGACCATGGATGAAAAATCAAGAGATTGAATATTCTATAGGATTTTGACATGTTGACTGGATTTGGAAAGTTGTTAGATAACAACACGAGCTTTAACCCCTATTGTCTTAGCAGTTTTATCACATTTATATGGCCATTAAAAACACCAAGCAGATTGGTACAATTAAACTTAATTGAACAACTTTTCAACACCAAAGTGCGTTCTTAACGAAATTGCTTTTGGAACTTAACTTTGGTATTAAAAGTTATTTTTTATTGAGAATTTTCTAATATTGAGTAATTTAGACAATTGAAGTGAGTTATTTATTCAATAATTATTTTTTGGCTTTGTTTTGTGCTCTGATTTCAAGATTTATGCTTTTCTCAGTTTTACTTAATTTTCCTTTATAGTTTTTTTTTATGGAGTTAATAAGATGTGTACCTTATCCAGATTTTAGAGCAATTATGTTTTTTGGCAAATTTATGTTTTGATGATGTTTATATTTCTAAATACTAGATCTAATAGATTACTTTTGCTGTCTCTTATACACATCTAAATTGTGCCTAAGAGTTAGCATACATCATCTTCAACAAAATTCCATCTTCAAATAAGTAAAACTGAAGATTAAATTTTGTCATCAGAGCACAAAACAAACCAAAAAATGATTATTGATATAGATTTCTTGAGTTTCTTTGGGAAATATTGTACAACTTCTAGTACTGGAACTTATTTTCATATGTTTCTTTGGATTTATAGTTTCTTCATGGTGTTGAGTGTTGAGGTTTGTTATCTTTAATCATTTCTTCTTTTACAATTTCTAATTTCTAGCATTTTAATGGTCTTTCCAGTATTTTTCCAGCAAATTTTTTTTTTTTGTTTTGTTTCTATGGCACTTTACAATGGAAATAATTCTAAAAATAATGAACAGTATGAACCATGTATCGAAATTAGAGTGTTATACATTTAATCTATTTTCTATACGTGGATTGGATTTGGAAAGTAGTTTTAAAATGTAGTTTTGTAAAGTATTTTTCCTTTTTTTTGGTTTGATATTCTCGGAATTACCACTTTGGTTCTTTAGTTTTTCTCAAAAAAAATTGACTAATCCAATTTTGAGCATTAACTTTTAATCTCTTTGTGAACAAATCTCTAATAAGTTCTGTCTTTTTAGTGCATTAGTCAATGTCAATTATATACATCATGTTTTGATGAAGACCAAATCGCACTAACAGTTTGAAAACATGTGTGCAACAAAACAAGGATGTTCGGACGCAAATGATCATCCGAACAAAATAAAAGAATCAAAGGATGCAAATGACTGTCTGAAAGACAGAGTTTTGAATGATGGTAATCGTCCGACACAAAAGAATCTGAAGCAGTTTTGAACGAAAAATAACGTCCGATTATATTTTCAGAAGACATTGCTTTGATCGACGCATCCTCGGACGTCTGAATGTATACCCTCTGAGAACTGACACAATGTCGGACGCAGAGGTTAGCAACGGCTATCCGAAAGGTTCTTTTCACTAAATTACGTTGTAAACAGAAATAGCCGTTGGAAAGTTGTTGCAAGCAGATTTTTTGGCAACTATAAATACCCCTAAGCCTAAATTAAACTAGAAAGACTTCTACATTGATTATTAAGTAATACTTGAGCTATTTAGGGGAAATATTAGGTACAAGTGTTGTAATAGTATAGGTAATTTTGTGAAAAGATGTTACACTTCTACACATCTTTTTCTCCAGAATGGAGAGATAACAATTGTAACAAAGGGAGGTTGTGAGTGTAAAATTCTTGGCTCAACTAAAGAAAACTAGTGTAAGTAAGAGTGATCCTCATTTGTGTACAAGAGGTTATTGTCTAACCTACTTTTAAGAGACTTTTAGTGGCTAAACTTTAAGTTATGAATTTGATAATTGCCTTGTAAGAAGCTCTTTATAGTTGTGAGCTCCAAGCTTGAGAAGTTTGGGAGTTTGGTTTGATTCTCTTAATCTCAATATTCTTATTTGTTCTTTAAGTTTAAATTTTTGAATATCTATTGTATTTATTTGTGCTTAAGTTTTTATTTAGTGCATAAATTTGTCTTTATTAAGCACATAAAAAGGTTTGTTTTAGATACAATCTACTTCACCCCCACTCTTAGGTTGCTCTTTGGGATCAACATTTAATATCAGAGCATTGGTCTCTCTATTTTGTTTAAATTGCATGACTAGAGTAAAGATCATGGCAACCAATAATGCCTTATTTTTAGAGGGACATTCTATTTCTAGACCTCTCATGTTTAATAGAATTAATTGTTTATTGGAGGGATAATGAAAATTTTTGTTTAATCTATTAATATTGAATTGTGGTATATTATTTATGAAGGTCCTTTTGAGGCAAATATTCTTGATGAGAATACTCATAGATTAAGGCCTAAGATTAGATATGAGTTAAATGCACAAGATGAAATAAATTTATCTTTAAATGTTAAAGGCATTAATATTTTCTATAATGTTTTGGATGCAGATAAGTTTTTTAAAGTGAAAGATTGCATATCGGCAAAGGAGATATAGGACAAATTGAAAGAAATTTATGAAGAAAATGAAGATATAAGAGCAAAAGAAGTCACTTCTTGTAGCTAAATATGAATCCTTCAAAATGAAATCTAATGAGGACATTGACAAGATATATTGTAGGTTCAATGATATGGTAAAGGATTTGGAAGGTTTAGGGGTAAAGAATATTCTTTGGGTGAAAAGAATAGAAAAACTTTGAATACTTTACCTAAGGAATGAGAACCTAAATCTATGATGCCATTGAAGAGTCTGTCTCTTTACACAAATTCTATACCTATTGATTCATTGATCAATTCACTAACCTTCTTTGAATTGAAATTAAAATGATGTGTACAAGATGATGAGGCAAAGAGAAGAAGAAGCATAGAATTTAAAGCTTTTTCAAAAAGAAAAAAGATTCAAGGAAGCATCACTTCAACAACTTTTAAATCATTTGGGATGATTGTAATTCAGATAGAGAGGTTGAAGAAGAATATAAGGAGGTTCAAATGGTTTTTATGGCACTTGACAATAATGAGGTATCCTCTAGTTTTGATTCATGTGATGATTCATGTGATGATGATGATGATGATGTTGAATCATTTATTTTTAAAATGCATGAATGTTTGAAAAAATCAAATGTTAATAACAAAGTAAAAAATTAAAGGTAATACTTTATTCATACCAACTCAGAAGTTTAATTGAAAACTATTTTTTTAAAAGAGAATGATGTATTGAAAGAAAAATTTGTTGAAAAAATCAAGATCATGAAAGAACAAGTTTCATTGAAAAGGAGATTAGATGATCTTGATGATATTTTAAAAAAGAAGAAAAAATATTTTTGAAAAGAAAAGAACTAGAAATATGTTTTTTAACAAAAATTTTATCACTTTTAGAAAGACTGGTTTGTGTTATGTTTCTAACCCAATTGGACCCAAGAAAGTTTGGGTTTCTATCTTGAATTTATTAACTTTGCTACTTATGGAAGAGCATCCAGAAATTCAAGAAACTTTAGAAAAAATGGAAGACCTTCAAGGCATAAGAGTTAAGATGATATTGAATGGGTAATTTCTAAAATTGTGTTAAGAATATACTTTCATTTATTAAGTTGAACTATGTTCTAAGAGAATGTTACTCATCTATGTGATTCACATCATTTAGAATGCTAGGAATATGTAACATTCAAAAGAACATAGTTCAACTTAATAAATGAAAGTATATTCTTAAAGTCATCAGCATTATAATTACCCATTCATCATGCACAAAAATTGCATCACATATGCTTCATTGTTTTGATTATGCTTTTGGCGAGGAATGAGCGAAAAGTGTTTTGATCATAATTTTTTGCATGAATTCCATCATATCTACTGGAATACATATTCTTGAAGAGAAAAAATGCTTTGCTGTTGGAAGTTCTAAAATAGTCGTTGACTAACAACCTGAATTATATTAACATTTCAAAATCTCTTATATTCTTAGATGTGTATAAGAGACATTACAACAACCTCTTTTGATAATGCTAAAAGGGAGAGAAATAATGGATAAATTTTTATGTGTTGTACTTCATATTTTATAGTTATTTTTTGAATTGTCCAACTGATTTGTCACCATAGAAAAGGAGAGATTGTTGAACCTAAATTATGATAATCATGTTTTGAGTATGACCAAATTATTAACAGCTCCAAAAATAAGTGCAGCACTCATGTTCAAGTATTCGGACGCAAATGATCATCGTCTTTCAAAACAAAAGAATCCACGGATACAAATGACTGTCCGAAAGACAGAGTTTCGGACGAAGGTAATCGTCCGACACAAAAAAATCTGAAGTAATCTCGGACAAAAAATAGCGTCCGGTCATATTTTCAGAATACATTGCTTCGATCGGACACAGGTTTGGACGCATTCGATCAAAAGTTCGAACTTATACCATCTAGATGTGTATAAGAGACAGGCCTACTTGTGAAAAGAATTTAGAAGTGTATTACTTATTCAAGTCTCTTATACACATCTAGATGTGTATAAGAGACAGGTAGGTTGTGAGTGTAAAACTATTGGCTCTAAAGAAAATTAGTATGAGCAAGAGTCTTCCTCATTTGTGTACAAGAGGTTATTGTCTCACCTTTTTTAAAGAGACTTTTAGTGGTTAAATTTCAAATTATAAACTTGGTAGTTGCTTTGTAAGAAATTCTTTATGATTGTGAGCTCCAAGTTTGAGAAAGTTGAGAGTTTGATTTGATTCTCTTAATTTCAATATTCTTGTTTGTTCTTTAATCTTAAATTATTGAATATCTATTGTATTCATTTATCCTTAAGTTTTTATTTGATGCATAAAGTTTACATTTTTATTAAGCACATGAAAAACACATCTAGATACAATTTAATTCACTCCTTCTTAAGTTGCTCTTTGGGACCAACATTGGATTTGGAAAGTAGTTTGAAATGTGGTTTGTAAAGTATTAGAATTAGCACTTTGGTTCTTTTGTGTTTCTCAAAAAAAAATTCAGTAACTATTAGCATTTGGGTGTTTTTTTCCTAAAAGGACATCACGAAAGTCAAGTCATGCAAATAGGATCAGGTTACTCCATTGTAGATTGTTAATTTACGTTTACATTGGTCTAGGTAGTTCCTAAAATTGTAGTTTGGGTTTATTGAAAACAAATATTAATTGCCAAGGTGTTTTAAAGCAAGTCATCTAAATATTCAAAGTTTCGTTGTTGGGCATTTTATCTCTCTGCACTTTGTCTTTTTTAGGTCTTTGATTTTGTTACAAATTATATTGGTTGTGGATGACTACTCATATATTTTAAATTTGATAAATTATATTAGAAATCTAGCTATATCTAAGTATCTGATAAGTTCAGATATAAGTTACTTTATTTATATTACGTAATTTATTGATTATTGTATTCTTATAAATATAACTACATGAGGAATAAAAAGAACAGACTGTCAGATCTTCTATATTTATTTATTTTTTCGCTATCTTAATTCTATACATTTTTTATATTTTGGTTAACTTTTGTAACACGTTATCAACATGATCAATCCAGTAGAACTTGAAGATATTTAGGTATTCTCTTATCTCAATACCTATTTATTATTGATTTTGATTATTACTTTGAACCATATAAAATGTTATCAAACTCGGATTTACAGTCCTTGCATAATGGGCAAGAATAATCATTCATGGATTTTGGATGCTGAAATCCATTTGGATTCTATGAGTTTTGGAGACAACATCAAAAAGGAAAATACTTTATCCAACTATGACAATACAAAATCAATGATTTTCTTTCATTATCATATCCATAAATAAAAAAACTTGTATCTGAATATAAACGATCATGCAGATCTATGGGGATGTCTGAAAGATCAATTAGACCACCAGAAAATAGTGATTTTTTCTAAAGTTTGTTATGAGTGGATGCATTTAAAGGTTGCAAAATTTTATATCAGTAAGTGATTATAACTCTCTTAATGATATAGAATCAGTTCACAATTAAAATTATGTGGAGAAAATAAGAATCAGTTATCAATTAAAATTATGTGGAGAAAATATTACTGATGAAGATATGACGGAAAAAACATTCTCTACTTGTCACGTTTCAAATGTGCTCTTACAACAGCAATATCGTGAAAGAGGTTTTACGAGATATCTCAAACTAATTTCATGTCTTGTTGTGGCGAAGTTAAATAATGAATTATTGATGAAAAATTGTGAATCTCATCCCACTAGAACTACTACATTCCCTAACGTGAATGCAAATATATCTAGAACTATTTTATTCCCTGAAGTGAATGTAGTTATGCATAACAATTCTAAAAATAATTATGGTTATGGCCATGGTCATGAACACAAATGTGGACATACTCGTGGTCGTTGAAAAGGCTATAATAATTATTCATACTACCAGAAGTGGATTAATCCAAAAGACAATGAGAAAAAGAAGGGAAAGATTGGTCAAAATAATCCTACTAAAAATAGTAAAGATTTGTGTTATCTATGTGGCAATAAAATGATATTGGTGACATACTTGTCGTACTGCTGAACATCTTGTTAAACTTTATCAAGCATCCATCAAAAGAAAAAAGAAAAATATGGAGGCAAATATGATTTATAATGGTAATGGAGTTATGATCGATTTTACTGGTAAAGATGATGACTCAAATTATAATGTGTATGACTCTCTTATGACATCTAGATGTGTATAAGAGACAGTTTGCAATAGAAAAAGTTAAGTTGCCAAAACTAAGTTAATGAATAAACTGCTTTAATTTTTTTTTAGTTTATTCAAGAGTTTTTTTTTTTTTAGTTTAGTTTAAATTGCAACATTTATTTTCATGTAATTTGTTTCTTTTTGCAACATTTATTTTGATTAAATTATTTTTTCTAATGAAGAAAGAGTTGGGAATGAATAAAACTGTGAAATTTTTTTTTTTAGTTTACTTCAGTATTTTTTTTTTTAGTTTAGTTTAAATTGCAACATTTATTTTCATGTAATTTGTTTCTTTTTGCAACATTTATTTTGATTAAATTATTTTTTTCTAATGAAGAACATGAGTATTTCTCATTCAATGATTGGATTCAATAATAACAATGAAGACTTATTTCTTACTGATAGTGCAACAACACATACAACACTTAAACATAAGAAATATTTTTTTCATTCAATAAAGGACAATGCCAATGTTAATACAATATCAAATAGTACTGAATTAATTATTGGTTCCAGAAGAGCAACTATATTATTACTTGGAAGAACAAAATTCATTATAAATAATGCATTATTTTTTGCCAAATTTCAAAGAAATTTATTAAGTTTTAAAGATATCTGTTGAAATGGATATCATATTGAGACTATAAATGAGAAAAATATTGAGTATTTATATATCACAAAAATAATATTTAAAAAGAAATGCGTTTTAGAAAAATTGTCTACGTTCTCTTCTGATAGTGATGGACTAATAATTAATTTCTCTTAAGATATTTTATGATTTTGATATATGCATCTAGTAGATAGTTTCATGTATGCTTATTATCTTCTTGTAATCGAGCAAACTTTGTTAGATTACTTGCTCAAATAATTCAATTAAGAGCACAATTTTTAAATTATGCAATCAAGAAATTCATCTGGATAATGCTGGTGAATTTACAATTCAGATAGACATTTAATGAGTTTTGTATATCAATTGGTATACCGACTGATCAGCCTATGGTACATGTTCATACTCAAAATGGTTTACCAGAATTATTCATAAAGTGCCTTCAATCAATAGTTAGACCATTACTTATGAGAACAAAATTGCTTACTTCTACATGGGAACATGCTATTTTACATGCAATAGTATTTGTGCGTATAAGCAAGTTATTTGAAATTATCCCCATTGTAATTGACTTTTGATCAGGAGTCTAATATATCTCACTTAAGAATTTTTGATTGTGCGATATATGTTCCAAATATTCTACCACAACGAACAAAGATGGGTCCTCAAAGAATGTTAGGAATATATATTGGATAAGAGTTCCTGTCGATAATTAAATATCATGAACCATTAACATGAGATTTATTTACAAAGACGCTTTGCCAATTGTCGCTTTGATTAAAATATTTCTCAACATTAAGGGAAGAAAACAGTTGATTCCTTACCTTGTATTTTTTTTACTGCATTTTCTAAAATTTAGCATATTGATCTTCTAATCTTTAAGTTTTTTTTTTTTTGGGTAGCTTTGTTAATGTTTCTATTTATTTTCAATGTTTTTGTAATCTTATTTCAAGAAAGATACTAATGGTTTATTTTATGTTGCATATTCAAAAACTCTTGCCCTTTTTCATACCAATCAGGTATACCACTTCTTTGTCATCTTCCCCATCCTCGTTTCTCTCCTTTAACTTATACCACACCTAGATGTGTATAGAATCTTGTAACCGTTGGCCTTTTTCCTCCTTTTCTTACTTATTTGACTTATGTCATTTAATTTTTGTGCCTTTCTCAAATGATAATAAAGACTTGGAGATGGTGGGTGGATAAAGCTCTAGTCTTTACTTTGGCCTTTATGAATCATGCTACCAGTCTCTTATACAGGTTTGATCTTTTTTTATTCTTAAAATTTTTTTATTTAATTTTAGTTGTCTTGATTAGTTTTTTATAGAATTTCTATTTCAGCCACGTAGTTTTATTTTCTGTCCAAAGTTTTCCTTTTTTAGAATTTTTATCTTTGTAACACATTTTTCTTTTTCTTTGACCTGTCTCTTTGGTTCTTAGATTAGAGTTGAGAAGGATCTAATTTGGTATAGCAGTGTTTTCATTAGATTGAAGTAATGAATATTAGTTTTTATTTTTTCCGTATCATAGTTTTAATAGATGTTGTTCGATATATAAAAGCCCTTTACTAAATATTTGTTTTTGTAGTGTTCTGATTGATTTCCATTGTTGTTGGGACTTTTTGTTTGCAAGGTTTTGGGTTTCTTCTTCATTAGAGCTGTTTTAGAGGCTTTGAATTTCTCATGCATCCATTTAGGAAAAAGTCCCGGCATCTGTCTCTTATACACATAAGACTCTAATTCATCCCATGTTTTAGCTGAAAAACACTAATTTATTATTGACCTGTGATATCTTTGAAAAAATAGAAGATTAATTTGTTAATATCTTTTAAATCTCAGATTGTAAACTTTTCACTTACTCAAATAATTGTGTCGAACAAGTAAATAAGTAGAGTTAAATTGTCAAAATTCTTATATACATTTAGATGTGTATAAGACATTTATACGAAGTTAAGAACACCAAGCAAATCTGTACTATTAAACTTAATTAAACTACTTTTCAACACCAATTTGCATTCTTAACTAACTTAGTTTTGGAACTTAACTTAAGTATTGAAAAGTCTGGATCTCTGTCTCATTTTTTATTGAGAATTTTCTAATATTGAGTAATTTATACAATTAAGTGAGTTATTTATTCAATAATTGTTTTGTCGTTTTGTTTTGTGCTTTAATTTCTAGATTTATGCGTCAGTTTTACTTGATTTTTCTTTATAGCTTTTTTACTGTGTTAAAAGATGTGTACCTTATCCAGATTTTAGAGCAATTATGTTTTTTGGCAAATTTATGTTTTGATGATGTTTATATTTCACTAAATACTAGATCTAATAGATTACTTTTGTGTGATTCATGTTTTTTACCGAAATTCTGCCTATTGTTAGTAATTACATAGCTTTTACAAATTAACTAACTGATTATAATTTGAAGATGGAATTTTGTTGAACCTAATGTGTTTGTTGTTTACTGTTATTTTTTAGATATAGATTTCTTGAGTTTCTTTGGGAAATATTGTACAACTTCCAGTACTGGAACTTATTTTCATATGTTTCTTTGGATTTATAGTTTCTTCATGGTGTTGAGTGTTGAGGTTTGTTATCTTTAATCATTTCTTCTTTTACAATTTCTAATTTCTAGCATTTTAATGGTCTTTCCACATTTTCCAGCAAATTTTTTTTTTTTGTTTTGTTTCTATGATGATAATTGACTAATCCAATTTTGAGCATTAACTTTTTGTCTTTTAGTGAACAAATCTCTAATAAGTTATGTTTTTTTAATGCATCTATACAAAGTGACAAACAAAAATCACGTGTCATTAGATCTTTGACCAAGGATCTACAATTAGAGTGTTGGACATTTAATGGGATTTTGATACGTGGATTGGATTTGGAAAGTAGTTTTAAAATGTAGTTTTGTAAAGTATTTTTCCTTTTTTTTTGGTTTGATATTCTCGGAATTACCACTTTGGTTCTTTAGTTTTTCTCAAAAAAATATTTCAATAACTGTTAGCATTTGGGTGTTTTATCCCCAAATGCAAGATATCATGAAAGTCAACTCATGCAAATAGGATCAGGTTACTCCATTGTAGATTGTTAATTTACGTTTACATTGGTCTAGGTAGTTCCTAGAATTGTAGTTTAAGTGTATTGAAAACAAAAATTAATTGCCAAGGTTTCTTAACGCAAGTCATCTAAATATTCAAAGTTTCATTGTTGGGCGTTTTATCTCTCTGCACTTTGTCTTTTTTAGGTCAAATGTTTGATTTTGTTACAAATTCTATAGGTTGTGGATGTCTACTCATATATTTTAATAATTTGATAAGTTATATTGGAAGTCTAGCTATATTTAAGTATCTGATAAGTGCAGATATAAGTTACTTTATTTATATTACGTAATTTATTGGTCATTGTACTCTTATAAATATAGTAACTGAGTATTTTAAAAGAATGTGATGTAGTTCTAATAGATTGATAATGTTTTTCTTCTCTCTAAATTTCATATATTTTATTAATTTTGGTTAACTTTTATAACACGTTATCAACATGATCAATCTAGTAGAACTTGAAGATATTTAGGTATTCTCTTATCTCAATACTTATTTATTATTTATTTTGATTATTACTTTCAATCATATAAAATGTTATCAAACTCGAATTTACAGCCCTTGCATAACGGGCAAGAATTGGGATATTTGGATTTTGGATGCTGAAATCCATTTGGATTCTATGAGTCTTGGAGACAGCATCAAAAAGAAAATACTGCATCCAACTAGGACAAGGCAAAATTAATTATTTTCTTTCATTTTCATATCCATTAAGGGTTGAAAAAAGTGTATAAGGATTAAAAAAAGTGTATCTCAATATAAAAGATCATGCAGATCTATGGGGAAGTCTGAAAGATTTTGACCACTAGGAAATAGTAATTCTTTCTCTTATCGTTATGAGTGGATGTATTTAAGGTTACAAGATTTTAAATTTGTAAGTGCCTATAACTCAACAATATTCAGAATCAGTTCTCAATTAAAATTATTCAGCTAAAACATGGGATGAATTAGAGTCTTAAACACCTGTCTCTTATACACATCTAGAATGTGCTCTAAGAACAGCAATATCGTGAAAGTAGGTTTTACGAGATATCTCAAACTAATTTCATATCTTGTTGTGGCTGAGTTGAATAATGAATTATTGATAAAAAAAAATCATGAATCTCATCCCACTAGAACTACTACATTCCCTGATATGAATGCAAATATATCTAAGTAAATGTAGTACATGCATAAATCATATTTCTAAAAATAATTTTGGTTATGGCCATGGCCATGAACACAAATGTGGATGTACTCGTGACATGTTCAGTAGGTATGTCATAGATTATGCATTATGCCTGACGAAGATAATACAAATATTAATGAGAAAAAGAAGGGAAAGATTGGTCAAAATAATCCTACTAAAAATACTAAAGATTTGTGTCATCTATATGGCATAAAAGATATTGGTGACATACCTACTGTACTACTGAACATCTTGTTAAACTTTATCAAGCATCCATCAAAAGAAAAGAGAAAAATATGGAAGCAAATATGATTTATCATTGTAATGGAGTTATGACCGATTTTTCTGGTAAAGGTGATGACTCAAATTATAATGCTGATGATTTCAATGACCTCACCGATATAACACATCTGGATGTATTAGACTTCTTTGAGAGTTACGAATAAAGAGTTAGGAATGAATAAAAGTGCGGAATTTTTTTTTAGTTTATTCAATAGTTTTTTTTTTTTTTAGTTTAGTTTAAATTGCAACATTTATTTTAATGTAATTTGTTTCTTTTTGCAACATTTATTTTAAAGATTAAGTTAGTTTTTCTAATGAAGAATATGAGTATTTCTCATTCAATGATTGGATTCAATAATAACAATGAAGACTTATTTCTTGCTAATAGTACAACACATACAACACTTTAAAATAAGAAATATTTTTTTCATTTAATAAAGGATAATGCTAATGTTGATATAATATCAAATAGTACTGAATTAATTGGTGGTTCCAGAAAAGCCACTATATTATTACCTGGAGGAACAAAATTCATTATAAATAATGCATTATTTTTTGTTAAATTTCAAAGAAATTTATTAAGTTTTAAAGATATCTGTTAAAATGGATATCAGATTGAGACTGTAAATCTTGAGAAAAATATTGAGTATCTATATATCACAAAATAATATCTAAAAAGAAATGCGTTTTAGAAAAATTGTCTACTTTTTCAATCTGCTTTGTACTATACATATATTACTAGACAATTTTTCTACATGTCTCTTATACACATCTAGATGTGTATAAGAGACAGGATTATCACATGAGCAAATCTGTCTCTTATACATATCTAGATGTGTATAAGAGACATCATACATGGACTATTTAGATTTTTTATGATTTGTGATAGATGCATCTACTAGGTAGTCTCATGTATGTTTATTATCTTCTTGTTACCGAGCAAACTTTGTTGGATTACTTGTTCAAATAATTCAATTAAGAGCACAATTTGCAGATTATGCAATCAAGAAAATTCATATCTGCATAATCAGATACATGAATTTACATCTCAAACATTTATGACTAATGTATATCAATTGGTATAATGACTGATCATCCTATAGCACATGTTCATACTCAAAATGGTTTAGCAGAATTGAATTCATAAAGCGCCTTCAATCAATTGATATACCATTACTTATGAGAACAAAATTGCCTACTTCTACGTGGGAACATGCTATTTTACATGCAATAGTATATGTACGTATCAGGCCAGCAAGTTATTTAAAATTATTTCCATTGCAATTGGCTTTTAGTCAGGATCTAATATATCCCATTTAAAAAATTTTGATGGTGCAATATATGTTCCAAATATTCCAACATACCACACAAAGATGGGTCCTCAAAGAATGTTAGAAATATATATTGGTTAAGAGTTCACGTTTATAATTAAATATTTTGAATCATTAACATGGGACTTATTTACAGCACGTTTTGCCAATTGTTATTTTGATTAAAATATTTCTCAACATTAAGGGAAGAAAAACAGTTAATAGAATTGTTTGAATGTAATGAATTACCCCATCATACTTTGATCCTCGTACAAAACAATGTGAACTAGATAGTATGAAAGAAAATTCATTTATAAAATATTGTGAATCAACTAGTACAGATTGATTCATTTAGATGACCTAAAACAAGTTACTAATTTCTCATACACTATTGATGAAAATGATAACTGTATCGAATTAACCAAAATAGTGTAAATATATTAGTAACTTATCTGTCTATTTAGAAATATTGCAGACCAATACATTCTAAATATAAGAATCCTCAAACAAGGAAATGAGCAACTATTTAGGATAGTCATATAATAGAGGCGGGTGCTTCTCAAGAGACCCTAAACATAACTAATCATATAACATCAAAAGTGGATTAGGTACCTCAATCTCGATAATTTATGTCTTTACTAGAAAAATATGTAATCGAAAAGATATTTTTGTTGACAACAACTTTATTTATAACATAGCTGTTGATATTTTGAAAGAAAAGGAGGATTTTGAACCTAAATCTATCGAAGAATGTTGACATAGAGATGATTGGCCAAAAAAAAACATGCAATTCAAGTGGAATTAAATTCACTTTCAAAACATTAAGTTTTTGGACCTGTAGTCCAAATCACTTAAATGTGTAAAGCTGGTGGGGAACGAATGGGTATTTGTATGAAAATGAAATGAGAAGAATGAAATTTTATGATACAAAGCACACCTTGTAGCGCAAGCATTTTTGCAAAATCCCAGCATTGATTTTGAAGAAGCATATTCTCCGGTAGTGGATGCAATTATTTTTAGATATCTTATTAGTTTGGCAGTTCATGAGAAACTTGACGTGCATCTAATAGATGTTGTAAAAGCCTATTTATATGGCTTGTTTGATACATAAATTTATATGAAAGTCTCTGAAAGATTTAACATGCCCAAAGCATATAAAGTTTCCTGATAAATATTCTTCAATAAAATTACGTAAATGAAGCTTGCGCTACAAGGTGCTGTCTCTTATACACATCTAGATGTGTATAAGAGACAGCTGTAGCTCCCTTCTGCCAACTTCACCTAACTAACACACATTGGATCTAGAGATTGTGATAATTATCGTATATGTTAATGATATAAATATTATTAGAATTTCTAAAGAGGTTCAAAAACCAATGACTTGTTTAAAGAAAAAATTTGAGATAAAAGACCTAAGTAAAACAAAATTTTGTATAGGTCAACAATTTGAGCACTTAACGCATGAAATTTTCAATCATCAATCAACTTTATAGAAAAAGTATTAAAGTGATTTTATATGGATAAAGCACATCCATTGAGTATCCCAATGGTTGTAAGATCGCTTGATATAAAAAAAGGATTTTTTTTCGTCATCGGGAGAATGATGAAAAATTTCTTGATCCCAAAGTATCATATCTAAGTACTATAGAAGCATTAATGTATCTTGTTAATAATATACGACCTGATATAATATTTGTTATAAGTTTGTTAGCAAGATTTAGTTCTTCTCCAATTCAAAAACACTGGAATGGTGTTAAGCATATATTTGGATACCTCCGACGGACTATTGATATGGGTTTACTTTATACAAGTGAATCTAATTATAGTTAATTAGCTATGCAGATGCCGGATATTTAAGCTGTAATCTGACCCACATAAAGCTCAATCTCAAATGAGTTATTTATTCATATGTGGAGATATAGCTATATCATAGTGTTAAACAAAACAAATTTTAGCTGCTACTTCTTCAAATCATGTGGAATTAATTGCTATACATGCGGCAATTTAGAGAATGTATTTGACTAAGGTCATTAACCCAATATATTTAGAAGATATATCAACATTAAGCATTATCCCTGTCTTCTAATAATATTATATGAAAATAATGCAGCATACATGACCCAGTTAAAGGAATGTTATATCAAAGGAGATAGAAAGAAGCATATTTCCCCAAAGTTTTCTACACTCATGTAGATTCAGAAGAATTGTGATATTAATATCCAACAAATTTGCTCATGTGATAATCTATTTGATTTATTCACAAAGGCACTACCAACATCAACATTTAAGAAGATAGTTTGCAATATCAGAATATGTTGTCTTAAGAATATTAAGTGATGTTTTCATGAGAACATCCTAGTACTCTTCTTTTTCCTTGATTCATAATTTTCTCTTATACACATTAGATACTGTTTTTAATAAGGTAGTATGCAAAAGTATACTACAAATATTGTGTACTCTTTTTCCTTCACTAGGTTTTTGTCCCATCGGGTTTTTCCTAAGAAGGTTTTAACAAGGCACATATTCTAGTTAATAGACATCCAAGGGAAAGTATTACAAATTCTATAAGTTGTGAATGTCTACTTATTTGTTTTAAATTTGATAAGTTGTAGTGAAAGTCTATCTATATCTAAGTATCTAATAAGTGTAGATACAAGTTACGTTATTTACATTACGTAATTTGTAGGTCATTGTATTCTTATAAATATATGCACCACATGTGGAATAAAAGAACAGACTGTCAGGTTTTTCATATTTATTTTCTCTCTTTCTCTCTCAATTCCATATATTTTTTTAATATTTTGTTTAAATTTTATAATAAATTTTGTATAATATTTGGAATTATTTTTCATTTTTTACATTCTAAATCCTATTACTTTTTACAAATGGTCGCAGAATGTGTAATTTTATTTAGTACCCATTTTATATTGGATTGAGACTATTTTATTTTAATCATACTGATGTGCAATTTGAATCTAGATTTTAGTGATTCATGGAGTTCATTTTTACATGCTTGAGACATTGAGTGATGCTATTGGGCAAACTTGTTAGTTTTTAATAGTTAATCTCATTTATGGAAAGCCCTCTTCAGTTGTAATATTGTTAACAAATTATATGAAGCTATTATAAACTAACAAGTTTGCCCAATAGCATCACCTGTCTCTTATACACATCTAGATGTGTAAAAAAGAGTACTCAAACCACATTCTGAAAGCGAGTCGGATAGTGGGTCGGGTCACTCAAGTTAAGGATCGGGTAGCAGGTCACATTTTTGTGACACGCCAGGTACCCAACCTAGTTTATTTTAGGGGTAATTTTGTAAATTTGACAAAATAAGGTTTTAAAAGAAATATAAGCTTAGTTTATTGGTAGTCACTCATATCTTCTTTAATTGCATCAAACAAGCCATTTAAGAGCTTTTTAGCATATACAATTCCTCACACTTATACTCTGTTGATATGTATTTTGTGATTTAAGATATTGTTACTATTGGCCTGTAGTTATACTTGTTAGTTTGTTTCTATTGGGATGTAATATTGGGATATATTTTGTAATTTAGATTTAATTGTTGTTGATTTAATTATGAAACTAACTTGCTTAACTATCATTATTTAAATTTTTATGTTTTGTTACTAGTGAGGGTCGGGTGTGCGGTCAACCCAACCCTTTTTTGTGGGTACCCAGCATGGACTAAGTAGAGGGTCAGAATTTTCTTGAACCGGTCAGTGAGGATCAGATACTTTTTTTAACTCATGAACCGAGCACTCGGTCCATGAACGCCCCTACCTATAACAAGTCAACGCATTAAGCCATTGTTTCCTTTTTGATTTTTTTTTTTTTTTTTTTTTTTTGCCAATGACAACATTTGCACTGATAAAAATTTCATAATTTTCTTAAAGATATTTTTATTTTAAAAAATAAAATAGTGAATACTGACCGTGTACACACACACACAAATTTATATTGTGTGTGTATGTGTGTTAGTTAGGTGAAGTTGGCAGAAGGGAGCTACAGTTTGTGTGTACACTAGTCTCTTATACACATCTAGATGTGTATAAGATTAGAGCTAAAATTATTAATGTCAGAGTTGTGCTATAAGAGTCTACATTACCCTCTATAAATCATCATCTCCATCTCTCGATTCCTTCCAATTTGAGTTTGTCACCCTGTCTTAATCCTTTCCAATCCATCACAATTACACAATAAATAATGCATTTGTTAACCAATCAATTCCACCAAACACTAATCATCAAAGGTTAAAGAATTAAACAACAGTTTCCATTCTTATTTTCTGAATTGAAAATAAAATTACAAAGACCATTGTTAAATATCAAAGGAAAAAGCTAGCAAATGATTTGAACATCAAAGAAAGAAATCGAAACAAAGGCCGGAAAAGAAAATAGATGATCTTATTATCAAAGAAAAGCCTTCAAATCATAGAAACTGAGAACATTGTTCAAAGGCATTATGCTAATAAGTCAATTAACTTAAAACCCATATTATACAGTAGTGAATGAAAGTGAGTATTTTCTAATACTTTCATTTCTATAAAATGATTCCTATAGTGATTAAGCGAACAACATTTATGAATATCATTAACTTTGATTTTCATTCTTTTCCATCGTACCCATAAACCAAATATCTCCTAAGTCCTTCTCTAAAGTCAACCTAACTATCCAAGTCTTACACAAATATTGAAAGTACAAAAGCCTTGCATCTCCTAATAGCATTGATGTGCTAACAAATAAGAAAATTTTGGAGTCAACTGGTTTGTGATTAATTTGTTCTGCTCACCACCATCGAGGCTCGGTGCTCTCTAACATTTTCAACGGTATCCTTAATTCGAGAACCCTTGAATAGCATAGACAAGAATAGAGGAAATTTTCAACACGCAAATTGGAAAGCTGAGATTGGAAATTGGAGAACGAAGTGATGAGAGGAAGAGAAGAGATCTGAGAATGAAGGGAGAGAGAGGGAGGTCAATGATCAAAGAGACTGAGAAGTTGGAGAATATGGTGAAATTTAGATTGTATTTGGATCGATGGTTTTGAGGAATGATTTTAAATTTACTCATTTGTTGAATGGATTTGTCAAGCAAAAATGGAATAATTTCAAATCCATTCAAACTCAAAAGTTATTTAATATCCTTAATTTCACATTTTTTAATTTGAATAAATTTGAAATGCATCCATTTTAATTTTACAAATATCTGTAAAAAATAAATAGATTTGTCTCTTTTACACCAATGTTTATAAAGACAAATACAATCTTGGTGACTAGGTAAAGCTGTGGTTGTTGGATGGACACGGTAAACAACTACACCCCTCACATACCTTTTTCGAAAAAGGTAAAGCCGTAGTTCTGTTTGTTTCAACTGAAAACATTTTTCAAAAAACAGTTGATTTCCCGACTTCCATTGTTTGGTTGCATTTAAGCGGCGAAAAATTTGTTCCCATGCAAATCATTTTACATCGGTGAGCGTAAAATAACTTCCATTTAGGGTGTGTTCGTTTGGATTGAAAATATTTTTTTGAAATATTTTTCAAAACAAACACCGGAAAATATTTTCCAATGTAAAATATTTTTCAATTTTTCTTTCTTTGGCTGAAAATAACTTACGAAATTTTTGAGCGTAAGTTATTTTTCGAATAATTCAAGAGTGACATTAAAGTTCAAATACTTTCTTTTATAATTTCATTTTTTAAGCTTATTTTCGTTTTGAATTCTTCTCCATTCATTTTTCCCTTAATCATAGGTTTCACGGTAATATAACTATATTATGCATGTTGTACTACTATATTATACTATCATTTAATTTTGAACAAAATTAATTTTTCATTAGCCACAATTACTTGTAAGGTATTTATTATCATTTTTATTCATTTTTTTAACTTGTATCTTTAATTTATAAAATTAAAGATAAAACCGTTAAAAATTTTTATTTCAAAATATTTTCATTTTGTTAACCAAACACCGGAAAATTGTATGAAAAATAGACTTTTTCATGTAAAATATTTTCCAAAGAAAATATTTTCCCCAAGAAAACATTTTCAATCCAACCGAACACGCACTTAAAATTTGCTGAAGTTATTTTCTAGTTAGATAGGCATTAATTGCCCTTTCTCGTTGGCATTCTTTTTCCGAGAAATAAGATAGAAAGAAAGTCTCCCAATCAAATAGTGGTCTTAAGGATTTTCTATTGACGAATTGTTCGACAATCGACTTCACCTCCCATCTAGATGGCCAAGTCTTGAAGTTCTCATTTGAAATCAGTAGTAGTGGTAACAATAATCCTCCGCGCCGGAGCTCACGTAAAGGTAGCGGATCAGTGATGAGTTCATATTTTGAGATTTTGAGCTACTATTCAAAAACACGAGGGATCGAAAATCAGATTCTTTGGTCGATGGAGATGATGATTCTGATAAAGTCCTCACGACGGTTCGCCAATTGAGATTGCATAGAGAAATGTCGTCCTTTAACAACCTCAGCTTTGAAGCTTTTGTATTACGCTACTACTACTACTATAGATGGCATTGTTGTAAAGGTTTTCTATAAAGAATTCATGCAGAAATCATCAAACAAAAATGGAATTGAATTAATAAAATCATAATTTTTTTAAAATGTGAATATTAACATAAATATTGGAGCAATTATTTTTTCCTGAGAATTCATCTAGAGATGTCAATAAAAAAATGCTAATCCTACAACTATTTAGGTGGTGGATTGTGTTCATTAAAGATGGCAAATGTGGATTAGGAAACAAGTGTTTTTAATGAAATTGGGGATATCAAAACCTATAGAATTTGAGATGTGTATAACACTTTTCTTAAGGTTTTGATTGCCCCCACTATATTCAATAGTTTGCTATTGGGTTAGTAACAATCTACCTGTAGGATACAACAAATTCTTGTAACTTCTGTCCACAGCGAGCATGTGCTGCCACTATGCAGCACAGGTGCCTAATTTTTAAAAAAAAAATTATAACATTTACCCACTAATTCTTCAAAATTACTTTATATTACAAACTAGATATTTACATTCCCCTACTTAGTCTGTAATATAAATAACAATTTACTATCTCTTTTTAACATCATGCATAAAGAAAAGTAACTATCATCTTAAACTTTTCTTTAGTGTCTAAATAACTCAATAGATCCAATCAAATCAAGGTGGCATGGTTGCTTAAACCATGATTTAAAATTAGATTAGAATTATCACACACATGAACTTGTTAAACTTATACATATGTTCACCAAAATAGTTTAGCACTATTACCGGTCGTTCATGTGTTCTATCCTAATTCATGACCATATACAAAAGAGAACCCTAAACTTTTGTTAGAAGCGGCACCACTTCTAATAATCATATAAGTGAAATCTTTTCAAACTTTTAAGTTTAAAAGCACACTAAGATGATTTCATTAACAATATAAATATTTAGATACTCAACCTTCTCACTTAAGGGTTAGCATTTGCACTAACAACATAGAATGGTATACACAACATTTTAGTGCTCACAACTACTTATTAGCAGCTTGGTTTTACCCTTTAAACCTTTTAATCTAGTGGTAGTGCTAGAAGAAATATTGGATTACCATTGCTAGTAGTTTTAGATAAAGGATTTCAATCCCATTCGTAGTTTGACGTCGATTTCACCAAGTCTCTCGCAAGAGGTTTAGTCAATGGATCCACTAAATTATTGTAAGTTCTTACATACACTACAGTTACGACGCCATCATTTAACAACTATCTGATATACATATGCCTTAGACTTATATGTAGACAGATTTACCATTGTATATTTCATTCAATACAATAGACATTGTGGCTTCACTATTTGAATTTAAAGCAATGGTGGCAAATAGTGAAGCCACAATGCTGTACTGTGCACATTTACAACATATCTCTCAATTCCATATAAGCTTCTTTACAAACTGGGTCCAAGGCTATGAATTCAGCTTCCATTGTGGAATGAGCAATCACAATTTGTTTCTTTGAATCCTATGAAACTGTTCCTCCACCTAACATAAAAATTCACCCGCTTGCAGATTTTTATCACTAATACTAGTAAACCAACTAGTATCAAAACAAACAAGCACAGCTAGAAACTATTGTAGAAAAATCCTAAATCTTTAGCTTTTTTAAGATAACCACAGGATTCACCCAATTTATTTCCCAATGATCACTACTAGGATTTTTAGTATATCTAGATAATCTTCACACGCCAAAAGAAATATATGGCCTTGTGCAATTTATTGCACAAGGCATTAAACTATCTGTCTATACTTGCATATTCTAGTTGAGCAATAGGTTTGCCAGTATTCTAACTTAGTTTAAAGTTACGGTCAAAAGGAGTATTTGCTTATTTCACATTTAATGCTGATACTTGTCCAAGATTTTCTCAACATAATGTGCTTGACATAAACCATAACCCCCTCTATGCCTTTTAACTTTAATCCCTAAGATAGTATATACTTCACCAAGATCCTGTATTTGAATACACATCTAAGACAGATACTTCTTAGTTTCAAGTACACCCTTGTAAGAAGTACTAACAATTAACATATTGTCTACATATAGACAAATAATCACACCATACTCTTCAATACATTTAGAATAAATGCACTTTTAGCATTATTATATCTAAATTCATTATAGAGTAAAGTTGATTCAAACTTTTCATGCTATTGTTTGGGTGCTTGTTTTAAACCGTATAGAGATTTAACTAGTTTGTGAACTTTATGTTCATTTCCTATTAATGTAAAACCTTCTGGTTGTTCCGTATATACATTTTCTCCAAGTCACCATTTAAAAAGGCAGTTTTAACATCCATTTGATGCATAGATAGATTATAAATGGAAGCTAATGAGATTAGCACCCTAATAGATGTAATCCTTACAACAGGTACATAAGTGTCAAAATAATCAATTTCTTCCTTTTGTCTATAACCTTAGCTACAAGTCTTGTTTTGTATGTTAATATGGATCCATTAGTGGCACATTTCCTCCTAAACACCCATTTACAACTAATAGGTTTAGAACCAGAAGGTAAATCTACTAGAACCCAAGTATTGTTTGATAGTATTGAGTCCACCTATCATTTACAGCCCCTTTCCAAAATGTTGCATCCCTTGACATAGCTTCACTAAATGATTTAGGATACATCATCTATATTTAATAAGATTGGTATCTTATTAAATAAATAATCTCTATTGCCTTCAGTTAAGAAAATAATAGCTTGTGAAGATATGAAATTAGAAGACAAATATTTTTCTTTTCTTTGTCTTTGACTTCTTCTAAGATCAGAAGGAGTATCAATTTCCTTCCTTTTATTACTAGAAGAAGGATTAACATTTGGAGTCGGTTCTTATACTGCAATTGGATCCACGTCCATATTTGAATCTTTAAGAAATTTATTCTCAAAAAATTCAACATCCCTAGATTCAATAATGATATTAGAATCAATATCAAGTAAGTCTATAGGCTATAGAATTTTCAGCATAGCAAACATTGTACACTTTTAAGTGCTCCAGGTCCCAACTTTATCCTTTTATTATTTGAGACTCTATAATAGCCTATGCATCCTCAAACTTTAAGATAAGTTAAGTTTAATTTTCTCCCTTTCCATCTGTCATATGGTACATTGCTAGTTTTGAGAGACGGAATTGTATATGGTCATGAAATATCTAGATTTGTATCTTAACAGGTCTCTTATGAACAATCTGTATATAAAACAAAAATTTATACACCAAAAATGCTGCATCTGTTGCATTCATCAAATAAACATGCACATATCTAGAGCAATCACATATTCAAATTGATTCAAAATATCTATTACCACCATATTGTAAAAGAAAATCATTTAATTCACAAACATTCGAATGCACAAGTTCTAATAATTGTGTAAAAATTTCAATTTTAGGAAAGGGCAAGAGAGTGATCTTTGCTTGAATGCATGTTTCACATTTCTTCTAAACAACAAAATTGTCTTTGATAGAAATTAATCTATGTTTAGACATAAAATGAAGTACTTTATGATTAATATGTCCTAATCTACCATGCCATAAAGAATAAGAAGAATCCACAATATAAACAGAAATATTGTCTTTATTGATATTTAATTTAAACATGTCATCACAAGAGTAACTCTTTCCTACAAATACACTATTTTTGGACAAGATAACCTTGTTTGACTCTAGTACAACTTTCAACCCTTTCTTATTCACTTCATCGGTTGATACAAGATTTGTCTTAATAATGAAGATGAAGTACATTCATTAATACAAGCTTCTTGTCGGAAGTAAATTGCAACTCCACACTTCTCTTGCCATGAACTTTGGTTGAAGCATGATTACCCATGAACACTTCATAGCCATCAGGAACATCTTCATAAATCTTGAATTGAGAGTTATCGTTGCAAATGTGCACAGTTTCACTAGAGTAATACCACCAATCATTTGATTTGGTTGAAGTTGCTACATACAACAATTCAATTCACAAATCATACCAATGTGACAATCGGTTACCATTGCAACAATTTCAGCATCTCTTTGAACAAGATTTCCTTTAAGGGCATTATTTTTCTTTTGTTTCTTATTGGAATTGCACTTATTCTTATAATTCCCTTTCTTACTTAAATTATAACATATTCTATTCTTTTCGAACCCGTCCTTATAATTAGTATTTTCAGAAAATTTTCTTTTAGAACTTGTGATTTGACTCTTATTCTCATCAACAAAATTCACTTCTGAAACAAGTTCAAAATCCTTCTTATGAAGATTTCTAGTATCTTCTTCAATTCTCATATGTTTCAAAACTTGATCAATAGTCAAATTTTCAATAGTATGAAACATTTTCTTTTGATAATCATTCCAACTCTTGCAATGATTCTGAAATTTTAACATCAAGATCTTTTAATTTTGAAACAATAATTTGAAGGTCGTGAACTTGATCCAAAATAGAAAAAGAGTCAGTAATATGGAATTCAAATTAAGATATTTTTAATAAGAAATTTGTATGCACCTTATTTTTATGTAGCATATTTGTATTCCAAGACAGTCCAAATTTCTTTTGGAGATTTGACCGTTGTGAAAAGGTCATAAAGACAGTCAGAAAAGGTGTTGAGAATGTGACCTCTACAAACGATCTCATCCTCCTTTTTTTTTCTCGCGTTGTGCCTTGAGTTTCTCCGAATCACCAACTATTGGTGTAGAAATTTCAGGCAATGCAGGGTCTAAGACATATGCAAATCATTTTGTCTTTCCATCGATTGAAATTTGTTAAGGTACCATTCAGGTGATCTAATTTGATGAAATCTTGATTCATTATTTTGAGGCATGGGAACTAGGGCACATGGTTGAGAAAAGGAAGAAGATGGAGGAGAAGGCATTCTTAATTAGGTTGTCAACTCAATACAAAATTTTATAAATATTTTATAAATGCTTTTATAGTTCAACTAATATATGAAAATTATGACATATAGAAAGTAATATTTTGACTAATACATAGTTCATGTGGATGTAGTTGGTGAAAGGTGCAATTTGCAATTTTGTATGTAAGGAGACTTTTCTCTATATTTTTATTCCAAAATAAATAATGATGTATTAGTCAACATTATTTTTATTGGTTGGAATACTTATGAGATCAGTCGTACGATAAATAATCATACTAATGAGTTTAGTAATATGATAAATAATCACTAGTAGTTTGATAAATACTGATGAGATCAACATAAGAATTTAAATATGATAAGACTCCATAAATCAAGTTAGTAGATAAGTGAGTGACTTATTTCGATTGTCAGATTAAATCAGTATGTGAATTTGACTTATTACGATTATCTGGTTAAATCAAGTGAGACTTATATATCCCGTATTTTGGATAAAACCCTTAAGAATCTGACGTACAACTGTTGAACAAACAAGTTTAAAAAAAGGTTTTGAATATTTTTTGGTTGGTCATCAAAATGAAGCGATAGAATATCTAAATAATTTTTTAAAAGAATATACGAGAGAATGTGAACGCTTTAAGAGACAACGAACTTGGTTTTCTAAATATGAGAAAGTAATTTTTGTGCATCATATTGATGATACAACAATCTTTAGTTGACAAAATTAATTCAATATTGTAATTTATGTAATTCTTGGATAATTTTGTAAGTTTACCAGATCATTAATATATAGTAGCCACGCACATATATCAAATTATATGTGGTGAATTTAAATGAAATTAGGGAAAGTTTGTTTTAGAGACAAGTTTTTGTGTATCAGATTCAACCCAATGTCAAGGTGCAATTGGTCCAAGTTAAATTTGGTAAAATAGAATTTAAAATTGATTATGAATAAGAATTCGTATAACCAAATTTTTATTTAATTGAATTTTGAATCGAAATGATTTAAAAGTTTTAGGACTATTTTTTGAATTTTGACTAATTGCAACTAACCGATTCTCACATAGCAGAAAACAAAATTATTGTTCATGATTACAATTGGCATATTAATCCATATAGAAAAGGTGAAGATCAAGAGTTCAACTCTGACTCTCCTGACATCAATTATTAGAAAACGGTAACTCAAACAAAGACCAAGCCATGATTTAAGAGTAACTCATTATTGTGATCATGGATAAACAAAAAAAGAAAAAGAGAGAGAGACAGAAAGAGGGACAGAGAGAAATGAGATGAGAATTATGAGCCAATGCTTGGGTCCTTCCACACATCATTCAGATGATTAACAGCAGCAAAAGCAGCTGTCTTTACAATGTTACAATAGGGATCACAGATAATCAATTGGAGTTTGCGTCCTAAAACCAAATTCAAGACACGGTCTTCATACACCTGGAGGAGTCTGATGTTCAATCATCTGCACATAGTTACCACAAATCTAGTACATAAGGAAATGTGGTATGACTACGAGAATGCGATAAAATATCGGATATATAAAGGTAAGTTTAACCGATACGTCACGATACACCACTTTATAAAAAAAGTTGCTACATTATAGAGCTAAAAGGTAGTCAACCAAAGTTGGTAGTAAATAATATTAAATTTCTAATAAATATTAAATTTTTAGTAACTAGACAAAATAAAACAATCAACTTTTAAAAATCACTATTTTCAATTGAATACTAAATATTTCTAATTAGATAAATTTAAAAAATATTTTGTCATTTTCTCAATAAATAATCATTCATCACCTTTGATATTTTAAAATACTAATAACGCATTATGGGACACAACTAATAACGCATTATGGGACACAAATAAATTATTTTGATATGCATAAATCGGTACGCAGTACGTAGAAGTAGGAAGAGTATTCGGCAACTACGCATCGGCAGCCATTGTCACTGCCCAGCTGGTAAAATGGCTGTGAATTGCAATAAAAGTGATAAATACAGTAATTATTAGAATTGTAAATTTGGCTATGTGTTTTACTATTAGAAGATAGGGCTAATTCTATAGGTTATGAATTATGAGGAAAGTTCAATGTAGTTTATATACAACTACTGGAAGCGGATTGACAATTATCCCAAGGAAATATTTGCTGGTCCTTGCTCGATTCAATCGATGATTTTGTCTCTGTCATTTTGTCGGAATTCACAGGAGAGAATATTCATTTGTTTGGCTTCATTCTTTACATTTTTTGATTCTATATTCTAGTTGATTATAGAATCATAACTTTTATTTGGGTCGCTGTCCTTGTAAGTAAAACAGTACCGCATAGAAAGAAAAAATAACCAAGAAAATTCAAGTTACAAGAAATCATCTGGGGTATATATATATAAAACTTGACGTGTGTGCGGCTTTTATAAGTCGTTTGAAAATTGCGAAAAACACTCTACAAGAGTAAATATATTTTAATTATATTGTAGTTAATATATGATTTTCTATATATCACAAACTTGATTTTTCGTAAAGGAGTCAAAAAATTTTATTTAATGTTGAGTAAATATTTGAAATTTTGTATTATTTCCTTACTCTCTGTGTTATTGCAAAAGTAAAAAGGCCAATTTAATCCTTAATCTTTAATTAGGGTATCGATTAATATGGTTTCTTATCTATTGCAACAAACTAAGTTGGTACTTTATCTTTAATGAAATTAACCAATGTAAGGTCTTTGACGGAAATCATAAACTAACTAGCCGAGCAAGACATATAAGAATCACGTGGTCGTTAACTTGTAATAGATGTATTGTTAATAGTTCCATTAGTTTTCCACAATTTCCATCACAAGTATTAGATTAACTATTTTTTTTTTTTTTTTAAAATAAGGGAGTAATTAGTCTTTATGATAGATAAGGAACTAAATTAGTTGATATTCTAAAATAAGGAACCATATTTGGTCTTTTCCCTTATTACAAAATTATATAGTAATTGTTTTATAACAAAGAATAAAAGGTTATTCATTTAATTTAGGATTGATGGTGAATGTCTCTTCCTTGTTCATGAGTTTTTTCCCGGTCAACAAAATTCGGATTTCTATTACTTTACCACATAATTGAATGACATGGCTCCTATTATTCAGCATGCACGGTGAGTACTGCTTTACGGAATGCAAAATAATTATGATCTGATCATTTATTAATAAACAAAACAAAAGGTTTTGATTTCTCAAGAATCAAATAATAACTTTTGTTTGTTTGCTTTTCAAATGTTAATTGTGCTTTTAGTCAAGATGTTGAGTTAGATAATTATGTCCACAATTTTAGTGTTTTTGTTTCTAATTAGATTAGGAATAAGATATCTTTATTGAGAATAAAGATATTGAGATCCCAAATTAATTGCTTTAACTAGAACAATTATATGTATTTAATTACATGCGATGTAATTAAATCATTCTGAATGATTATGGACAAGACCATGTAATTGAGTATGTGATTGGTCCTTATTATTTTAATATGAATTAGTGGTTTAATTTTTCAGGGGTTGTAATTTTAAATATCTTAATAGTTTTGGCAATTTAATTCAAATTGAGCTTGCATCCTCAAAGGCAATTAAAAAAGTTGTTGGTTTTTCTGCTATGTGAGAATCGGTATTTGACAATGCAATGCTACTATATCTTCACCTTTAAATACTGTTTCTTAGAATAGCTTAGTAATAATTACTATTGAAATTCTAAAATTTATGAGTATGGGGATGGAGTAAGGAAATCATAATTAACTCGTTTGAAGTCTTGAATAAATTTTACAAGTCATATGATAATGTTATTTTCACACCTTAAAATTGACCACATTCCACTTAGCAAGTTGAATTAAATACAATTCTATAATCATTCTAAGGATAATTATGCGCTAATTAATTAAATGCTTTATTAAATATCATTATACATGATAATTCTAGTAAATTAGCATAATTTTCTTCTAAATTATAGCATTTTGATAGTTTAAATTCTGAATTTTAGGTAAGTAATTGAAGATTTTAGTTAATTTCTTTCATATGTGTTTGTATTTCCGTTCTTGTTAAATTTGATAAGTTTTTATTAAAATTTTAGTTTAATTAAGTGTTTAATGGTGTTAATATTATGCAAGTTAACAAATTAAAGGTTCGAAATTGGAAGGAACAAAGTTCAAGGGACCAAATTACAAAAATAGATGAAGTGAAGAATGTTGAGAAGAGAATCGAGATCGCGATCTTGACTGTTCCAAACCGCGATCTCAACTTGGGAAATTGTTTTACTATATTAGAGTCGAGATCGCGGTCTCAAATGTTTCAGACCGCGATCTCAACTCGCTGAGAGTCAAGTTATAGACGTAGTGGGTTAGTCGCAAGTTTCGCTTAGATATAATTTTTACTTGTTTTCTTGTCTAATTTAGTAAAAATTTCTTTACTTGCAATTTAGGTTTTCTTAGGTAAATTAGGGTTCTTGATAATTTCTTACATTTCTAGTTAGAATTTTCAATTGCTTGCTTTAATTCCTAGTTAATTCTTATTGGGCTTTCTTTATTTCTATCAAAAATCCAAAAATATTTAAATTTCTAGTTTAACTCTTTCCAATAGGACTGTTTATAGTTTAGAAATGATTGCTTTTAATATTCAAGGTTTCTCATTTGTAATCCTTTTAGTTGGGTGATTTGCTTGTTTTTAATTTTAATCTTAATTTGGTTAATGTAGGTTAGAATTAAGATTATGGTTTTTATTTGAATAGTTCTATCATCCATCGTTTGATTTTGCTTAACTACACAAGCATCCATAAATCTTGGTAATTGCTTTCCAACAATCCTTGTGGGAACGATCCCTACTTCCCTTTACTACTAGTTGACAACCGTATACTTACGGGATGCCATCTAGTTAGTAGTAAGATTTAGGTGTTTTATTAATTTATAACTAGGTGTGAAAAGGTATCAAGTTTTTGGCGCTATTGCCGGGGATTGTCTTCGATTTTTGGCAATATCAAGCGCTTTACAGGTCGTGTAGATTAAGCACTTTAGTTTAGTTTAATTTAGTTGTTAATTTTGTTTATTTTTATGTTTGATTGGTTGTCTTGCGTAATTGACTTGGCACTTCAGGTATTGACTATTTTGGTTTTGTGTAGTGCGTGGTAAGGGGGCTCAAGAGCCGTTCATTTGCTTAGACAAGGAAAGAGAGAAAGAGCTAAGAAAAATTTGAAGGTCTGAGAAGGGTACAAGAAGAACAAGAAAGGATAGAAATGGCAAATACTAATGCTCATCAAGGGAATGTGTTCATGGAAAACGAAGAAGAAGAGGTAGTTTGAAATAATGGAATTGGTGGCTATAGGAATGGAAAATGGCATGAATGGGAATGGAAGGCTATTGAGGGAGTATGCTTTACCTAATTTTGATGAGGCGAACTCAAGTATTGCACGGATGCCCATGCAAGCCAACAATTTTGAAATCAAGCCCGTTCTAATCCAAATGCTCCAAACCCCTTCCATGTTCGGAGGTGGACCACCTCATGAATTTTGAAGAAGTCTTGGACACATTTAAGTTTAATGGAGTACACCCGGATTGTGTGCGGATGAGGGTGTTTCCTTTTTCTCTTCGTGATAGGGCTAAAGTCATGGTTGCAATCCCATACCCAAGGAATAATCACCACTTGGAACCAACTTGCCCAAGAATTCTTGGCGAAGTACTTTCCTCTTGCAAGAATTGCTAAATTAAGGAATGAGATTACATCGTTCAAACAAGATGTTGGTGAAAGCCTAGGAGAAGCTTGGGAAAGATTCAAAGAGTTGTTAAGAAAATGCCCGCATCACGCCATTCCTTTGTGGCTTCAAGTCCAAACCTTTAATAATGGTTTACTTCAAGAGACAAAATCCATCGTAGATGCCTCCGCCGACAGGTCTATCTCATATAAGACTCCGGAAGAAGCTCAAGAGTTGTTAAATAGGATGGCATACAACTATGATTATCATGGGTTGATAACTCCACCGGTGGTTCAACACCAAACTAATCAAACCAATGCAAATAGTGGAGCGTTGAATCTAAACATGCGAGGTGCCCTTTTAGCTCAACAAAACATGTTCATGAATGTGATGAACAACATGGCAAAGTTGCGTTGGAGAATCTTAGGGAAACCTAGTAGTGCAAATGCTATGACTTCTTCTCAAGCTCAACCAAGCATAACATGTGATTTTTGTGGAGGTGGCCATGCCAATAGGAATTGTGAGATGCAATATGGAGCTAATGAGCAAATCAATTACGTGGCTAATCAATTTTCATTTGCAAGGAACCAATATGGAGCTTATGGGAGCACTTACAATCCTTCTTGTAGGAATCACCCAAATTTCTCATGGAATAACACCAACAACCAATCCAACCCTCTTACCAACCAAATCCCCCATCTCAAAATACCCAATACACTCAAGCCCCAAATTCCTCATCTAGACCTTATCAATCACCACATCAAAGAAATTTCCAACCCAACTCATATCAACCTTTTCCCAACCCCTCATTTCAAAACCAACAACAAAGACCTCCTCTCCATTATGCAAATTCTTCCCAACCCATGTATCATGATCAATATGCTCCTAGAGAGAATTTGGGCGAAGAAGGCTAGGTGAGAAAAGAGAAGCCAAGTATTTTAGAAGAGAATTGGATAGGAAAACGGAAGAGCACAAAAGAGATTATGAGAATTTGAAGGCTTCAACAAGAAATTTCGAGATTCAATTGGGACAATTGGCAAGGTTGAACAATGAGAGGCCTTTAGGAGTGCTTCCGAGTAATACCATTCTAAACCCTAAGGAGCAATGCAGGGCTATTACCCTTTGGAGTGGTAAAGAGTTGGAAGAAAGAGTTGGGAGAAATTCAATGAAGAATAGAAGACAAGAAGGGGTTGAGGATGAAGATAAAGAAATAGGGGAGTTTTCAAATGGAAAGACAAAATGATGAATGAATCTATTATTCCCAACTCACAAAGAAATGAAGGCAAGGATCCTAAACATCATGAGGCAAAACATGTTAATGTGCCATTTCCTCAAAGGCTAAGGGATGAAGAAAAGGCAAAGAAATTCAAGAAATTTCTAGAGATTTTCAAAAATCTTGAAATTAACATCCCCTTCATGTGGAGGCACTTGAGAACATGCCTACCTATGCCAAATTCATGAAACAAGTCCTTACTTCAAAAAGAAAATTGACTGTGGCGATGAAATTTTGTGCTTAATGGAGAGACATTGTAGTGCACTACTTACAAATAAGTTGCCACCAAAGCTCAAAGATCCCGGTTCATTTTCTATTCCTTGTGAGATTAGGGGTTTGCGATTTGGAAGAGCATTATGTGACTTGGGAGTTTCAATAAATATCATTTCTTTTGGAGTATTCAAGAAGCTAAATGGAGATCAATTGAAGTCAACAAGTGTCTCATTGCAACTTCATTCAATCGAAGCATTGTTGTTTTCAAAGGGGATCATTGTCTCTTATGATTATCTAAATTGTATAACTTTACCCTTTATTCAATTTCACTGTCTTGTAAAGCGACAGTTCCGAAGAAATGCCAATCATTCTTGGGAGACCTTTCCTTGCTACCGCCGAGTATAAGAACAGTTCAATAAGGAATTAAATACACAACTGTATGCCTACCGCATTAGTATCCCCTTAGTTCCTGTCTCTTATACACATCTAGATGTGTAACTAAAACAGCTTCCTAATAGGGTAATGTATGCATGTCTTGGTGAAAATGAGACATACCGGGTGATTGTGAATGCATCTTTAACAAATGAACAATTTGAGAGATACACATTATGGTGCTTAAAAGAAATAAAAATGCCTTGCTTGGTCTATTGATGATATAAAAGGAATAAGCCCTTCCATATGCATGCATAAAGTTTGGATGAATGAAGGGCCCAACTGAATAAACCGGTAAGGCAACCTCAAAGGAGATTGAATCCTACCTTAAAAGAGGTTGTGAGGAAGGAGGTTCTTAAAATTTTGAAAGCCGAAATTATTTACCCTATTAGCGACAGTGAGTGGGTTGGCCCCACTCAAGTGTTCCCAAAAAGAGTGGTATTACTGTACACATTAGTGAAATCAATGAGCTTTTCCCCTCTAGATTGGTTACGAGTTGGCGAATGTGCATTGATTTTCGAAAGTTGAATAAAGCCACCCGAAAGGATCATTTTTCCTTGCCTTTTATTGATCAAATGCTTGAGAGCTTGGCCGGTTTTGCATATTACTGTTTTCTTGATGGTTATTCTGGATACCTTCAAATTGTCATTTCTCTGGAAGACCAAGACAAAACAACTTTCACATGCCCATTTGGTACCATTTCATATAGGAGAATACCATTTGGACTTTGCAATGCTCCAAGTACATTTCAATGTTGTATCTTTGCTATTTTTCATGACATGGTTGCCAAATGTATAAGAGATTTTTCAAGTACTTTAGTGTTTTTGGTGGCTCATTTGATGATTGTCTTGCAAACTTGTCCAAGGTGTTGGAGAGGTGTGTGGAAACTAATTTAGTGCTCAATTGGGAAAAATGTCATTTCATGGTGAGAGAAGGAATTGTTTTGGGTCACAAGGGCTCATCAAAGGAAATAGAAGTTGATAAGGCAAAGGCGGAGGTAATTGAAAAGTTACCTCCCCCGATCAATGTAAAACGGGTAAGAAGTTTCTTAGGTCATGTAGGTTTTTATAGAAGATTCATCAAGAATTTATCTCATATTACTAGACCATTGTTCTCCTTACTTCAAAAAGATTGTCCATTTTATTTTGATGATTCTTGTTTGAAAGCATTTAATGAGTTAAAACACGCTCTAGTGATTGCACTGGTTATTATAGCACCAAATTGATCTGTTCCCTTTGAGCTCATGTGTGATGCTAGTGACTATGCAATAGGTGATGTGCTATGTCAAAAAACATGAACAAGATGTTGCATTTCATTTACTATGCTAGTAGGACCTTAAATGATGCACAAATTAATTATTCAACAACAAAGAAGGAACTACTTACTATAGTTTTTGAATTTGATAAGTTTAAATCATATTTGATTGGATCAAAAGTAATTATTCATACCGATCACTCCACATTAAAGTATTTGTTTTCTAAGTAAGATGCTAAGCCACATTTATTGAAATGGACACTTTTGTTGCAGGAGTTTGATTGGGAGGTGGTCCCAAAAACTTTCCGAACAGTCATCCCTTAGCCTTTGTCAAGAATTGAGGCATCTAGACTTGTCAATCTTGGAGAAGAGATGATCAATAAAGAATCTCCAATTGACAAGTTGTTTGAGGTGAAGGAGCTGAGTCCATGGTATGCGGATATTGTAAATTATCTTGTGGCAAGGATAGTACCTAAGATGCTCAACATCAATGAGAGGAGGAAATTCTTTGCAGAACTTAAACATTATTTTTGGGAAGAACTCAGCTTATATTTGTTCTGAAAGTGCAATGATCAAGTCTTAAGGAGATGTATTCCGGAATGTGAAGTATCCGATATATTAAGACATTGTCATTCATCTCCGGTTGGGGGGCACCATGGAGTTCAACGGACGGCTTTCAAGGTCTTACAAAGTGATTTATATAGGCCAACTATGTTCAAGGATTCCTGAGAATTTGTGCTCAAATGTGCTGAATGTTAAAATACACATCTAATATTTCAAGGAAACATGAAATGCCTCTTCATGGCATTATTGAGTTGGAGGTATTTGATGCATGGGGGATTGATTTCATTGGACCTTTTCCGGTCTCATATTACAATAAGTACATTTTAGTTGCGGTGGACTATGTGTTGAAGTGGATTGAAGCAATTGCTACTCTAACCAATGAGGCCAAGGTGATTACTAAATTCCTTCGCAAGAATATCTTTTCTCGGTTTGTAGTTCCTCGGGCTATCATTAGCGATGGGGGATCACATTTCAAGAATTGTCAATTTGAGGCATTAATGACAAAATATGGGGTAAAACACAAGATTGCTTTAGCTTATCACCCACAAACATCGGGTCAAGTGGAGGTGCCAAATTGAGAATTGAAGAGAATCCTAGAGAAAATGGTGAATAATGCTAGGAAAGATTGGGCATTAAAGCTAGATGACACTTTGTGGGCTTATCGTACGGCATTTAAAACTCCCATAGGCATGTTTCCGTACCGCATTGTGTATGGAAAAGTGTGTCACGTGCCAGTGGAACTTGAACATAGGGTATATTGGGCCATGAAGAACTTGAATTTTGAGTTGAATGAGGCATATGAAAAAAGAATGCTTGATTTGAATGAGTTGAATGAATTTCGAAGGGAGGCATTTGAAAATTCTTTAATTTATAAGGAGAAGATAAAGGCTTGGCATGATAAGCATATCCAAAGGAAGGAATTTAAGGTCGCCGATTTGGTGCTCCTTTATAATTCAAGACTCAAGTTATTTTCGGGAAAGCTTAAGTCAAGATGAGAGACAGGGTTGGGCCTCTTCATGATCATCAAGAATGAGACACATGCTAGATAGTCAAGCTAGTAACTATACAAGAGTGTTTTTTGGGGGGCAACCCAAATTTTTCATTTAGTTGTTTTTGCTTTCCGTTAGTATGTGTTTTAATTTAGATTAATCCTGTTACAATTTTAGATAAAATCCTAAGTTTTATTTAGTTGAATAAATAGTTCTAAAGAATTATCAAAATCTTCATCCTAACTTGTGAATTTTTTTGTTTGCAGGCTATTCTTGCAAATGGAGAAAAGTGGTAAAAAATGAAGCAACTTCGGCTAAGTGTGAAAATTCACTTTGCAGAATTTTGAGATCACGGTCTCAAGCTCAAACTTCTAGAGGGCAGAATGGTCATTTGGGCATTGATATCACGATCTCAGATTTGAGATCGCGGTCTCAACTCCAAACTTCTATAAAGGCTATTTTTGCACCAAGTTGAGATCGCGGTCTCAAATCTCAGACCACGATCTCAAAACTGAGACCGCGATCTCGACATCAAGCCAGATTGCGATCTCAAAACTGAGACTGTGATCTCGACTGCCAAAAAACTTTTAAAAGCTTCGATCTTTTCTTTTATTTACAAATTTTCATATTCTTCTTCTCTCATCCGAAAGCCCTAACCCCAACTCCTCCAATTCTTCCCTCATCTTCACCAAAAATCACCTAAAATCCACACCCACCACTAATATCATTTTGTTTTTCTCTGGGAACATCAAAGAAACCATCTCTTTTAGGATTCTTGGAGAACATTTGGCTTCAAGGACATCTAGATCTCACCATTCACAGCTCTAAACAAAATACTCAATATGAAAAGAACGGGTAATATCCTTCCTTAGAATATGTGGCTTAGCATCTTACTTAGAAGGCAATTGTGGAGTTTTGTGGATTAAATTGTGGCAAATTTGTGGAATTTAATTATTGAATTGTGGAAAAGTAAGTGGTGCTAATTTGTTTTAGAAGAATTGTGGTTTTAAATTGTCCAATTGTTGAAATTATTGGTTTGATTTGTGAATTGAGTTGAATTGAAATATTCGGAAAGTTTTTGGGAATTTGTGATTGTGATTTTGTGGTGTTGATTCTTGATTGAAGGCTGGATTTTTGAAATTGGTGATTGAATTACATTTGCATCGTCACAAATGAAATGAGAGGTATATCAGAACTAGTTCATTCACTAAGAATGCTTGGAGATTGACTCCTCCTAGACTTGACTCGATGTTTGCTGGGTGATACAGCTAAAGCAACCATTTGAGAGTGGTGAGAAAATTGAACCTCAATTCTTGAGTGATAGGGCTCAGTAATTATTCAAGAATAACGAGAAGCATGAGGTGATTAGAGAGAGGAATTTTTACCTATCCATGCATTGGGAATTATATGAAGATACTAGGAGAGCGTTAGAAGAACAAATTAGGTCAAGGTATTTGGAGGGTTTTAACACTCATGTTGACCCTAGGGCTACCCAGTTAGTCAAAGAGTTTCATTGTAATTTATGTGAGTTAGAAGATAGCAAGGTGCATATACGGGGGATTTTGGTAAATTTTAGTGCTGATGTGATTAATGCGTATTTCAACATACCCCCCATACCTTCTAGTCAATATTTGGCATTTTTGAATAATAAAAATAAGGATATAAATGCAATCAAAGATAACATTTGTGATAGAAGGGTAGAGTGGATTAAGAGTACTTCGTCTGCCACTGAATTAAAATTTGCTCGTCAAGGACTCTCATTAATGGCTAAGTTGTGGTTTTACTTTATCAGTAGCCGCATTTGGGGATGTAATGTGTGAGCTGTATCAAAAGGGACAAAGTACTCTTAGTTTATGCCAAATTAACTGAAGTCCCAGTGAATGTTGGTCACCTTATTAGACAACGATTTTTAGAGAGTGTCTCCACCTCAAAGAACTTCAATGATTCCGATACTCCCAGGTTTAGTATTTAATGCTCCGGTAAGTGAAAAAGAAAGGAATGATCTACAAGGGTACTAGTCGTACAGTCAAATGGTGATGCACAACAACTTGACCGTCATTGGAAAAGCTTTAAAGGTTACTTCATTAGGCAATTGGGTCCAGCCACCATCACCTCCGGTATGGCACTTGGGTCCAGCCACCACCACCTCCGGCATGGCACTTGGGTCCACCTCGTGGACAGTTATAAAGAAATGGAATGAAAAGATGAAGCCACCATTTGTTTAAGCATGGATGAAGACCGACCCTGATCATTGGATCAATTTTATGGATGATGATAATTCTCTCTATTTTTATTGGACATCATAACTTTTGATTACTTTGGATTATTTTTGTTTTACTTTCAGTCTTTGGAATTGAAGTATTTTAGTTTTTCTTTTGAAGTAGTTTGGCTAATGGCCTTAAGCTGATGCCAAGTAGATACATTTTGATACTTTATGGATGAAATTTCTTTTGAATTCTCAAATTTGACACTTGGTAAAGTTTGGCTATTGCTTAATAAAAGTAGAGTGGCTAAGGGCTCTAAGCTGATACCATCTTTGCATTAGTTGATGAGTTGAATTGAATGTTGATAATGTTTGTTTAGAGCTTGAATGGTGAGATGCGTGGCACAGTTTATCACTCTTAGCATTTCTACCCAATTTTAGTTCTCAATTTATAGTTATATCATGATTTGAGTAGTTTTTTTGTTATTTTTGGGTTTGTCTTTGTGTTTAATTTTGGGTGACTGGAAGGATGATTTAATCATCAATTGGATAAAAGAGACAAGTTTGGGGGTGTTTATCTTTTTGTGTTGGAAATGGTCATTTAATACATTCTATTGCCACTTGATGATTAACAGATGGAAAGTTGATTAATTAGGTACTCAATGATGATAAATATTGATGTTCAATACTTTGTGATTGAAGTATATGATTGATTCATTTCAAGAATTTTTGTGTGAGTGAGTAGTTCGTTTGCAACATAAAGAATTCACAAATTTGGCATGGCTATTTTTCAAAAAGAAGTGCTGAAATTTTAGGAAAAATTATTTGAAATGTTGTTTCTTATAAAATCACTTATATTATGTGATTGATGATCACTATCTTTTGGAAAGAAATGAGTTAAATGAAGTAGAAGAAATTTTGGGACATTTCGTGTTTTTGCATAGGGAATGTTCTTCTAACTTGTGAATAATTGATATTCGAGATTAATTTTTGGTACATTTCACTCCTTTTCCTTGGTTTAGGGCCAAAAAAAAATAAGAATAAGGCGAGTACGGGATTCCGACATGTACCCATGTTATTTCTCCGAAATAAGCCATTAGAGTAGTAATAAGGCGAGTACGGATTTCGACATCTACCCATTTTGTTTTTCTAAATTAAGCCATTAGGAATTGCGTTTTAATATACCAATAAGTTAAGGAGTAAATATTTGTAATACTTATCATTAATCTCATATTACTTATCCCTTGTTAGAGGTTTATTCCCGAGATGTGTGACATTTGTATTTAAGTTGATTCCTAATTGAACTTTTATTTTCATGATGCCAAGTCGAAATAGCTAATTAATTTCATGATATTTGTAATTTTGGAAGTAAAATGACCCTGCCATATTTTAAATAAAAAGAAATAAAACTTTTGGTAACTCTTTTTAGAATAGTAATGTTTGGTGATATGAAATCTTGTGTAGTGAATGAATGTGTGCTTCCATGTAGAACAAATTTCAAATTTGGAATGATTTACTCATATACTTATACTTCATATATCATGTAGTGTTGATACATTTTTTGAGAGAATTTTCTTATTGTTCTAATACATCCATGATTCATCAAGTGTCGCGTCAACTTTGGAGGTGTGTATATGTTTGAGTGTTAGTAGGTTTCTTATCATTTTAATTTTTTTATTGTTTTTCTTGGGACTAGCAAAACGCCAAATTTGGGGCTGTGATAACTCTAGTAAATTACAGTTATTTTTCTCTCAATTATAGCATTTTGATAGTTTAAATCCCGAATTTTAGGTAAGTAATTGAAGATTTTAGTTAATTTCTTTCGTATGTGTTTGTATTTCCGTTCTTGTTAAATTTGGTAAGTTTTTATTAAAATTTTAGTCTAATTANGTCGACATCTAGATGTACATAAGAGACAGTCTCCATATAGTGATGGCAAAATTAAGAACTAAGATAAATTACGATTACAACTTGGGAAATTCTTATACTATATTAGAGTGGATATCGCGGTCTCAAATGTTTCAGACCGCGATATCGACTCGCTGAGAGTCAAGTTATAAGGGAATTTTGTAAACTTCCAGCCAAAAACTCCTAATTTTGCCTTATGTAATGCTACACTATTTAAGTTAAGTAGAATTAGAAAAAAAAAAGCAAGCAGTAGATAGTTTTAATTAGTTTTTAGATAGTTTAGGATAGCATGAACTCCAAGTTTCTTCTTTAATAGAAATTTGGATAAATTTGCTCTTAGATCTTCTTTTAATTTCTTGTCAAGTTTAAATTTTGATTAAATAAACGTAGTGGGTTAGTCGCAAGTTTCGCTTAGATATAATTTTTACTCGCGTTTTCTTGTCTAATTTAGTAAAAATTTCTTTACTTGCAATTTAGGTTTTCTTAGGTGAATTAGGGTTCTTGAAAGCCCACTTAGAATTAACTAGGAATTAATTGTCTCTTATACACATCTAATCCTAGTTAATTGTAGTAAGCTTTGTAGTTAAAACTCAGAAATTCATTTTATTTAGTTTAAAGCTTTAAACTGTTTCTAAAATTAATAGATTTTTTTGTATAGAAATAAAGACAGCCCACTGAGCTGTCTCTTATACACATCTAGTTGGGTGATTTGGTAGTTTTCAATTTTAGTCTTAATTTGGTTAATGTAGGTTAGAATTAAAATTATGATTTTTATTAAAATAGTTCTATCATCCATCGTTTGACTGTGCTTAACTACACAAGCACCCATAAATGTTGGTAATTGCTTTCCAACAATTCTTGTGGGAATGATCCCTACTTTCTTTTACTACTAGTTGACAAGCATATAGAGACAGATCTAAATCCTACTACTAACTAGATATTTTATTAATTTATAACTAGGTATGTACTTGGCATCATATGCCAATATAATAGTTACTTCACAAGATATTTTAAAATTTACTAATTCAAAATCATGAAATAAAACAAAGCTACGTTCTACTTATACACAACTAGATTCTTTTAAAAAAAAAAAAATCCAATCCAATAAAAGTGTTATATTTTTAGATTAGTGAAAGCAAAAGGTCAAATTTATTACATTGACTAATACCTATATATAGTAAAATTTATTTGATGTATGTAGCGCAAGATGTATTGTTTATTGTTGATAACTCTATAAATTAAATAGAGTTATTTTATCCACTAAATCTATAGTATTTTGATAGTGTTCGTCCGATTTTTTTTTATTTTGATAGCGTCCACTAAATCTATGATAATTTTATGCTATTTTTAATGTGTTTTGATGATCTATAAGTAAATGGTATAGTTGGACATAAACTAGGATAAGTACAAGATGAAGCACTAAAGTGTAAAAATGAAAATTTCAAGGGTCTAGAAGAAGATACAGACCGTGGTCAAGCATTCCAAAATGACAATAAGCTAGCCACGAATAAAGGAGCTCGTTTTAACTATTAAAAATAAGTAACCCACTCATAGTCTTGGCCAATTTGCACTGATCGACCAAGACAAGGATTGTGGTAAAAAGCGTAAAGAAGAAATTTTTTTAACCGTGGTCTGCTGGCACCTATTAGATGTGTAATTGGCCAATTTATTATAGCTTGTGCAGCGTTCTAGTATTTGAACCTACACTAGTACAATTAGTCAGAAGCAATAGGTAGATAGTAGTGGCTTAGAGAGTAAGTCCAAACAATCCCCTCGTCGTTAAAGCAATGGAGACTTTTGAAGCTCATTGCTTGATATTGCCATATCCCACTCAAGGTCATATAAACCCCATGCTTCAATTTTCTAAGCGTTTGCAACATCAAGGCTCCAAAGTCACACTTGCTACAACTAATTACTTATTCAAAACCTTGCAAGAAGTCTCAGGCACTTTATCTCTGTGGAGACCATCTCTGATGGATATGATGAAGGAGCAAATGAAATTGCTGCGGAAACATATTTGGCTATGTTTCAAAAGGTTGGCTCAAAAACTCTGACAAAGCTAATCTTGAAGCTTAAAGATTTGGGCTGTCCAGTTGATTGCATTATTTACGATGCATTCCTTCCTTGGGGTCTAGATGTGGCCAAGAATCTTGGCTTACGTGCGGCTGTGTTCTTCACTCAATCTTGTGCTGTCAATAACATTTACTACCATGTTTACAAAGGGCTTTTGAAACTTCCTATAGAGGAGACTAAAGTTCAAATTCCTGGTTTACCACCGTTACTATCTTCAGATCTGCCTTCTTTTGTTTCTAGTTATGGTTCATATCCAGCTATTTTTCAGCTGGTTGTAAATGATCAAATGAAAAACATTGGAGCCGCTGACTGGATCTTCTTCAATACATTTTACATGTTAGAGGAACAGGTAAGTAAGAATACTTGAATTGAGGTGGTATAATATTAGCACTGTAAATTAATTAAGAATAATTTTATTTTTTACCTTTTAATTTATACTCAAATCTTATTTTGTACACTAAATTTTGATTTCCGATATTTTATATTTTTAATTTTCAAATTTATCCAATTACAGTCCATTTTTAATATCGTCATTAAAGTTAAATTAATTTTTGCTGTTGCACCAAAAGCATGATATAATGAGAGAAAATTATATTGAATTTATTATATATACAAAAAACTAAAAATATAAAAATGTCCACCAACACAGTGACAACTCTAAAAATCATTTGTAGTTGTAACTGTAAAATAAAAATTAAGTATAAATTTTAGAGATCAAAATGGAATTAGTCTAATTAATTATGCATAAGCCACTCATCTCACATAGGTTTGGCGAGGATTTCTTTCTTATAGGAAAATGGAGTATCAAAGAAATTAACTCCCGGTGAGTTACAGGCAATTCACCGCCACAAATTATAAGTCGCACGCTATCTATTATATTCCTTTGTCCAGTTTATAACAAAATTGCTAAAATTCCCAATTTTCCGTCTTTCACCACATGGGCCATCGTCCCATTGTTGGAGTTGTTCTAATTCCTTTATCTTGAGACTTTTTTTTCAAGGATCTTATAGACTTTTCTAGGATAAGTTTCTACTTTTTTTATTTAATTTTTTACTTAAATAATATAAAATATCAGCTCCTCACTATCAACAACTTTTTAACTTAGATTTTCAATTTTAATTGACACAATAAATTGATGTAATAGTCATTAATTCTTTTGATAAACCAAGTACTCCAATAATTAAAATCAAGATTGAATCTTTGTCGAACTAACTAGAGTCATTCTATTTTCTTCTTTTAGTCGAGACATCTATTGATAAAAAAACTTTGCTAAAACTGGTACATAAGTTATCATTTTTTGTTGTAGTCTTTTTATTTTTTGGGGGGTTAAACAATTTAAAGTATTATTCCTCACTATCGGAAACTTTTAATCACTTAGATTTTTAATAATTCATCGACACAAATTTTGATATATTATTCATCAATTATTTTGAGAAAACTAAGTATGACAACAAAGTAAAGTTTAGGCAGTTAACACACTTTTTCTATTACTTATTGGTTATGGATTCGAGTCATTGAGAAGAAAGGAGAAAGAAGAAAGGAGAAAGGGTGAGCTTAGAAAATAAAATAAAAAATTAAGTAATATAATAATTCAAGTCAATATTGAATCTTTGTCAAATTAATTAGACGAGTCATTTTTTTTTATCTTTTATTGTATTTGACAATTGCCTATAGATATAAGTAGAATTATAGAGCACAATAGTTTTGATATTAAAGATGATGACTAATACAGAAAATGCCTAAGCCTCCATAAAAGAAATCACAAGCACTGTGATAGTTGTTTTTAGAGAAGAATTGACGTTTTAGTTATAGTATTAGGGTATTATTCTATCATGTGTATTGGGATTTTCCGTAATTTAAAATAATCGATTTTTATAAAAAAAAATTAATAAATGTATAATTTTGAAATATATGCATTAATCCACTTAAGAACAGATTGTTAAAGACGGTTGTAAATTTGGAACTTACAATGTCTTTGACGCAATTACTTTTCTATAAGGGTTAAATACATTAAACTCCCTTAAGATTTGGACTGTTTTACACTAAATTCTTAACGTTATTTTTTTCTTACTTTGTCCATTTGACTAGCTGTCAAATGTAATTCTGTTGCTAGTTTTTTTAAAAAGACAAATTTATCTGTAAAGATCAATTGTAGTAAACCTCTTTAAACTTTAAACGAAATTTTACTTTACCTCTTGAGGTAAGT
The DNA here is from genome assembly GCA_025175665.1 of Cinchona pubescens. Lineage (NCBI taxonomy): Eukaryota > Viridiplantae > Streptophyta > Magnoliopsida > Gentianales > Rubiaceae > Cinchona > Cinchona pubescens. The sequence goes on from JANKKI010000535.1 coordinate 44,863, forward strand.
TTTGTAGCATTTAATATATTGAGATAAAAATAAAATTTAATAATATTATCAATATTGTTAAAAATATAAATATGTCCCAAATTAATTACTAATATTCAAATTCTCGAATTATATTTTATTTAATACAATGAAATAATTAATTTTAAAATTTTGGAGAAATTATTAAAGGAATTGAATCTAAATTATTTTTATTTAACTTTTTATTTATATGATTAAGTTCCTTCATATAATTTAGGTATTAGTTAAATTATACTAACAAAGGAAAAAAGTAAAAAAAAAAAAAATCATTTTAAATAAACATAAAGAAAAGTAAAGGGAAAATAACTATTACACATATAACAACTAGATGGTTAACATCTAATATGTTTAAAAGATTTTTATATAAAAATAATATAATAAAATGACCAAAAAATATCCAAAGTACTAGGAAATTTTTATATTTAAATTATTTTTACAAATATTTTTAAAGAATCACTAGTGTTGGTGGACATTTTTATATTTTTAGTTATTTTAATAATATTTTTATATTAGTTAATGACTAAAATAGGTTAATTGATACAAAATTTGAATAAGAGACTACAATGAGATCAAATCTAATAAACTTTAAGGATTAATTTTATATATTCTTGTAAGTGTCTAGGAGTAAAAATATTTTTTTTGATTTTTTAATAGTTAAATTACTGACTAAAGGGACAAAGTATTATAGAAAAAAAATAACGTTATAAAATTTAGTACAAAATAACTTAAACCTTAAGAGGGTTTAATGTATTTAACCCTTTCTATAAAATAATATGGTTTTGGATGGAATACTCGAGAAAAACACATACAATTTTGTATTAGAGAAAAAATTTTTTTTTTTTTTAAATTTATAAAATTTTTTTTACCAAATAAAACCTAATTTATTGTTCTCATGCATTTGAATAGGTGAATGATTGGATGGCAAATGTTCTGCCAGTGAAGTCAATTGGACCAGCTATTCCATCCATGTACTTAGACAAGCGACTTGAAGGTGATAATCAGTATGGTCTAAATGTTTTTAAGCCAATGACTGATACTTGCATGGCATGGCTGAATGAAAGGCCAAAAAGTTCAGTTATTTATGTAGCATTTGGAAGTTTATAAGCACTTGATGCCAAGCAAATGGAAGAATTAGCATGGGGTTTAACAACCAGCAATCATCATTTTCTATGGGTGGTTAGGGAATCAGAAGTAACAAATAAATTGCCTGAAGATTTTACTGAGGAGACATCTGAGAAGGGATTAATAGTTTCATGGTGTCCTCAGCTTGAAGTTTTAGCTCACAAATCTATAGGATGTTTTATTACTCATTGTGGATGGAATTCAACATTAGAGGCCTTAAGTTTGGGAGTCCCAATGGTGGCAATGCCACAATGGACTGATCAAAGTACAAATGCCAAATTTGTAATGGACATTTGGAAAATGGGAATCAAAGCCCAGCAAGATGCAAATGGCATTATCAGAAAGAGATGTGATATACACAGTGCATAAGCCAACAAAGAGGGAGCGAATATAATGTCACATATAGGCTTTCATAAAATCGATACGATTTTGGCAAGGAGGCTTTTGATCAAGGGGGGAGTTCTGATGAAAATATTAAAGATTTTCTTGCCAAAATGATTGAATCTGGAAGAGGCAAAAAAGTTGATTTGTCATCTTCACTAAAAGTCAAAAGGGAAACAGATCTTTTGTCATCTGGAGATTTTGAAGAAGAGCGACTGAATTCGATGCGTCTGGCGACCATATATGGGCCGTCATTTTTGACCAGTTTTCTTGGTTCACTACTTTTGTTCTATTGTGCGAATTAATTGTTTTATATATACCTCACGCAGCACATGGTGTGAGTGTAAACTCCCGTTTTTATTTAAAAAAAAAACATATATATATATATATATTATTATTATTAATGTAAGATAACGATAACTTAATTAAATAATTATATGTGAAATTGAGTTATTTGTATTGATATTCTCTTGTAAAAAATCAAGTTCTTATCTATTTAAGAATCTTATTTCTTTTATAATAATTAGATAAAATTTAAATATTAATTCCTAAAAGTATAACTAACAGGAGACAATTCTTACTACTTTTTTAACAACTAGAACATATTATCTAGAAGTTCTATAAGAACAGACAATAATTATTTAATTTTAGGTTTTCTTATACACATCTAGATGTGTATAAGAAACAGATATTATTCCATATTATGTTGATCGGGTGCAAAAAATAAATTTTGGTGTAGTCCCCATAAATTTTTTTAATTTTTTTTTTTTTTATAAATTTCACATGAAAGGACTATCTTGGCTAAAAAAAAAAAGTTGGAGGACCATTCTGACTACAAAAAAAGTTGAGAGATTATTTTGACTAAAGTAAAAAAATTTAAGGACTATTTTGGCTATTTTTTCCCTAATAATTATTTTGAACTAACTTGTTACCTCAATACGATTTGCTTTCGAAAACAAATCTTTTGTCAATTAATTGGTAATTTTGATAATCAAAATTGTGTTAAATTTCATCCACTTCTAGTTACCAAATATAATAGGAATTGTTGGATTTTAGTTAACTTTTAGGAATTAGAAATTGAAAATTTTTGGAAATTAAAATGTGTATAAATACTTGATTTTATGGGGTTAAATAGTTATTTTTGTTGGCTAGAACAATTGGAGTTTGGAGTTTGGAGTTTATAGTTTCTAGAAAGGAGTATTCGTGTACACTAAAAGTTAGTATATATAAGTATAGTTTTTCAACCAAAATTTTTCATTAATCCGTTTTTTTTTAATGTATTTTTCATATATGGAATATTATGCATTAATTTATATTTTTCTGTTAATTATTATTTGATCCACTAAACTTGATAAATTTAATTTTTTTTTGTTAAAAGTTGAAATTTAATTCAAAATATAAGAATTTATCCATGTATTTGTTTTAAAATTTTGTATTTATTTTAAAAAGTTAAAATCAAAATTTTCAAAAAAAAAAAGAACGGTTGTGGTTGTGGTTGTGGTTGTGGTTGTGGTTGTGGTTGTCGCAGGCTGCTCCATGCTGCTGGTTAAGTTCTTTTGCTAATTGGCAGGTGGTAGCAGCAGTGGGGATGGTGGCGTCTTTTGCTGTTGGAACAATAAGGGAGAAGAAAGAGAAAGAAGAAGGAAAATGAGAAAAAGACAAAAGAATAGGAGAGACAAGGTGAGGCACTAAGAGAAAGGGAAAATAATAATAAAAGGCAGAAAGAAGAGAGGTTGACTGAAAGTTAGAAAAGTTTTGAAAAGTTTGGGTTAATTACATCATATGTCCTTTAGGCCCTTGACATGTGCCAGTTTACGAAAAAGGTAAATCCTTTAGTTTTTTGAGATTTAGTTTTTGGATTTAAAACTTGAATATTTATTGTATAAGTAATTAAAAGGTATTGAAAAGAACTATTTTATAAAAATTCTTGAATACTTAATTATACCTTATAAGTCGCTTATCTACATGTTGGATGTGTTTATAGGTCCAATTGACTTCACTCCTAAGAACATTCTTATACACAATCAGACTTATATAATCTTCGGTCGTATATATATTTCATACATTCGATAAATCCAAAAACTAAATCTTTTCAATCTCAAAGCGATAGTATATATACGAATCGATTGATTTTAAAGTTGGCTTAGATAATGTTTGAGAATTTTCTTTAGGAAAGTAGTCAGTTCCTTACTATGATTTTTGTGCTATTTTGAAATAAGTGGTTACTATCCCTTTGTAATCTTCAAAAATATTTTGGTCTAAATATTATTTTTGACAACATATTGTTTTAGTTATTAAACTTGGATCTTACATGAATACTTGAATTGTTTTAAATTATGAATTTATATATGTGACATTATTTTCAACTTTGTATGGCTATTTTGTATGTGTAGTATTTCTTAAATTCCTGTCTCTTATACAAAGGCCACTTGCTTTAGATGTATGTAAATTTTTTTTTTTGAAATGAGGTTTGTAAAGGAACTTTTGTTATTACGTAGAATAAGATTTTTTCTTTGATTATTGATAAAAAAAAAAAAAAAAAAACCTTTTTGAAATACCTCTGTGTGTTTGTGTGATAAAACTTTGAAAAATATGCGTGTTTGTGTGTGTGTGTGTGTCTCTCTCTCTCTCTCTCTCTATATATATATATATATATATATATAACTTATTTCGTCAAACAAAAGTGGTGTTAGCTACTTACTAAGTGATTTGTCGTTCACCCCATTTCTTGACAATTTTGCAAAGTTAGAGAATTTTGAGGGTATGCAAGTTTAGTTGCACCAAGGTTTTGACGCATATCAGGGATCACAATTAGTGGTGTGAGTCAAGTTTTGCAAAATTCAAACTCGACTCACAAATTTATTTAGGTTTCGGGTATTAATCGGGTCGGGCCAAGCTCACAAAGGTGAATCTCATACTCGACTCACAAAATATATAAATAGATCAGGTTGTGGGCTTTAATCAGGTTGGCCAATACTCACATTATCTAATAAAAATTTTTATAGTTTTTTTGTTAAAAATTTATTTTTTGCACCCGATCAACATAATATGGAATAATATGTACTACTTAGGTTAACTATATCATTGAGCTTGACTAATGATGTTAGGTTATTCTTTTTAATTATCTGAGCTTAAGTAAATTAATAGAATACTAGAATTATTAACTATTATCCACATAAAATTAAGTAGTATTATTTAACGTAGGATGAAATTAGTATTATATATATATATATATGTATATATATATGAGCCGGATTTTAATCGAGCCGATCCTAATAAAGCTCAAACTCTTCTTACAATCTAATCGAATCTAATATTTAGGCCCAAACTTACCCCAACTCACTTTAACACAGGCTCAACCCTTTATTTTTTGTGCCGGGCAGGCCGAGCTCGGCCAGCCCAGCCCAGCCCAATTGATAGTCCTACATATCAGTTAGGAGTAGCTTGCGGATATGTATAAGTTCAATTGAATAAATGATTGCTTAGTTTAGTTTATTTAATTTGAACTTATGTCGCTTTATGATTTACAAATTGACTTAGTTTATATTGGTTTCGCCGCATCAGTGAGATAACAACAATTATTTTTTACGTTACAAACTTCATTATTATTTAATTGAGTATTATGTTTGATTCAACCTTGTACCTTTGAGAGTTAACTTTTGAGGGTACGACAACTGTTACGTGGCAATGTATGCGGCATGGGGTGTGACAGTTTAAGTGGTATCAGAATTAAAGTTTAGGATCCATGAGGCAACCATTAAGGATTAGAATGTGAAAATTTAAATAACTTTGATGACTTCAAATATTTTTGGATTGAGACTAATTAGGCAAGTGATTGAAAGTATGTATAACATATTTAATTATATAAAAATAAGAATACAAAGGTATTACGGAAAAGAAAAAATTGGGAATGCTAGGAATTAAATGACAAATGTGAAAAAAAGGGGGTAGACAACCTTCGAGGAATGGAATTGTGTGTTGTTAGAGTCCTATTTTAGGATTGATTTTTATTGGGTAAATATCTAAGATGGGAATTCAAGTGTCCTATAGGAAGAAAATGAAGACTCGAGATTAAGATGGATATGTGAATGAAATATCATGATGGTATCCCTTCTGACGACAAAGGAAATGATAAGGATAATATCTTACAGGAACTTAGTTCCTTTGATCAAGAGTAAAGAGACTGTGTATAACGATAATATTAGTTGATGTTTGAATTTTAGTAGCTATTTGTGATAGAAATTTGGTTTGATTTTTGAATAATTTAGTGTTTCAATATTGCTAAATATACGTTCTAGAAAACATTATGTGTGGTTTTGATGAAAGTATGATTTATTTCCTTACGACTTGTTTTATTTTCAAAAGGATATTCTTATACTTGTGTTATATTTTGTAAAATTGGAATTTTTTAAAAAAAAAAAGATTATTTAAATTTGTTACAACTCAGTTTGTTTTAAAAAAAATATATTCTATATTGTCCAGTTACATTTTGTAAACTATAATTTTTTTAAATTGATACTTGATTTAAGAAATACTACTAATTACGAGATCTACTAGATTGAAAATTTGAGGCAAATACCTAACATGGCAGTTATGGAGTACTCTTATATGTTGTGGTATTGGAAAGATTTGTTCCTACTAATACGACTAACAATGTACTAAGGACATGAAATTTTTTAAGGATTATATAATAGGATCTAATCCAAGTTGGAAAATATAGAACTTGGACAAAATTGATATATGCTCGCAACTCAAATTTTGAGAATATGAGATTCATGGATTAGTTCAAGGGTTCAATGGGACAGATTTGCAGTAGTGTTTATTGATAATATTTTGATTTATTTTCTAAGTAAGGAAACTCATGAGAAACATTTAAGAGAAATATTTGGCACTTGAAAGAAATATATGTTTATATAAGTGCAATTTTTATACGACATGTGATTTTATATAAGGAGCTTGTGGATCTTACAAAAAAAATTGAGGACTTGTTTAAAGTGGACTGACTGAGGTCTATAAGCATTGCTAAGGTAAGAAACTATTCGGATTAACTGGTTACTGTCACAAGTTCATGAAAGGGTTTTAAACTATTGTAACACCATGTGGAGGATTAACATGAATGTAGGTATAACTGATATGATATTTGAAATGAGGAAGGACCTTTCAACATTTGAAAGAGAAGTTGATAATATTTACCTGTTTAAACCGTGTCATTTTTGGAATTAGAGATTGTAATTTCACAGATGAGTCTAAGAATGGATTAGATTGTATATTGATGCAAGCGATAAGTTAATTGTTTACTATTAGGGTGATTAGAACTCTATGGAAAAATTTATTTGGCATATCATTTGAAGTTATCAAATTGTGTAGTCTGATTTGAAGTTTACAGACATTATTTTCATATGATGGACAATGTGAGGTGTTCACGGATCTAAGAGGATAAAGGGGAGTTGAATATGAGACAAAGGAAAATGATAGAATTATTGAAAGCTTATGATTTGATAATAAGTACCACATTGAAAAGCAAATAAAACGGCTGATGTTTTGAGTCACAACGTTGAGATTAGAAGGACTCCAGTGTTAGAAGAACAAAAGGATGAACTAGGAATGGAAACGTCATGATCAACAAATCAGTTATTGGACGCTTTGATTGTGTAATTTGCTTTATTGGGAGGTTTGAAGTGTATAAGAGACAGATGAATATCTGAATTAAGATCAAGTGAGGATATAATAGTGAGTATCTGTCTCTGTACAAAGGTGTAAAGATTGGGGTTGTACTTTTTTTTAGATGTGATATAGATTGTGTAATCTTTATGAATGTACATAATTTGAATTTTATCAAGGGCTAATGACATGACTTTGCCACCATGATAATTAGATGGGTAATTATATTTTGCACCCTTAACTAAAAGAAAAGTTGTCTATGTATTGTCTCATATTTATACTATTCATCCGTTAATAACTAAAATGCTCTTATTATTATATTTTGATTTTTATATATCTCTTATTTTTTATAGTGGTAATAATTATAAAAAAACTAAGGAAAAATAAACTATAAAATATCTTAATTACAAATCAATATATTTTTTGGTCATATTTTCATAATTTGTGGAGTTCATTTGATATTGTTAATTTTAGTGTTTACTATATAGGTAGCACGCTTCCCAAAGTAGGCTTATTAGTAGAATTTCTATTATAAGTTTTTCTTTAGTATAAAATATTAATATATTTTTAGCATCACTAATAGTTTACCTCCTTAAACTTTAGCATCACTAATACTTTGATTGTGAACGTTAATTTTTTAGCACTAAAGTCTCTAGACAAAAGATCAACTCTAACTGCATCTCAAATTTTGGCTAAATGGGCAAATATGCCCCTTAGTTAATTATACGTTATCCCTTTAAACTTTAATACTACTTGCACTTTAGTCCTTAATGATATGTTTTGAACTTAACTCTTTCGTTACATGTTAATGTGTATATGACCATCTAATTTTATTATAGCAATATCTAGATGTGTATAAGAGACAATTAGCTCTAGCATAATTGCAGTAATTACTACTACCACCACCAACAATAAAAAATAATTCGGTTTCTTTTTTTTATTTCTTCAAAAAGTTTTTCTTTTTTATTATGAATATTTGCCCAAATAATTTTAAAGAATCAAAGTGAATTGATAATTTCTAGATTCATGTGTATATATTTTCATTTGGCTTTTAAATTAAAGAAGTCATTCTAGTCAAGAGCCTTGAAATTGTTATAAATGATCATTAATTACAAAGATTTGTGTTTAAAGAATAATGTTACTTAGATTTTGTCATCTTCTTCAATTAATCCTAGACACAAAAACTTCAACTTTAATGTCTAGGCAACTTTAATATCATTAACACTCTACCAGAATCAAGTTTTCTCGATATAAAATTTGATTCATCAGACAAACATAAACAAAAACAGATTAGAATATAATTGGGGTAAAATAGTCAAATATTTAGTTGGTGTAAGAGAAGGACTATAGTACTTAAAAAACCATGTCTAAGGACTAAAGTGTTAATGATATTAAAGTTTAAGGGGGTAAAGTGTAATTAACCCTACAAACTACTTTGACAAAAAAAATGTAAATTGTAAAATATTCAAGGGCATCCAACAATTATGCTAGTTCCGTGAAAAGTTTTTTATCACACAATAAAATTAAAAAAAAATCACCATTAGTGAATTCCACCTATAAGGCTACTTTAGGAATCATGGCTATTGTGAACAATCCTTGTTCTAAAATATCATCAAATGAATTTAAAAAATTAACGGATTTGCTCAAAAAAAAAAATCATTGTTATGAAGGAAATTTAATTACAATTTTTACTCAAAAATCTAATGAGAATGTCACATTTTGGGAAGCGTGCAAATGGTAAAAAATATTGCAAAACTCAAATAAATACTAAATGAGTTTCAAGATTAAAATATTCTCAAAATTATTAAAATCAAATTAAAAAAATTGTAGGCATTGAGGAAACTTTTAAACATTGCATTAATGTCTATAAATTTTCATAGAAATGAACTTAGGAAAAAATTTGCAAACGTTTTACCATATTTTAGTTATATATACTAGGCTCCAAGTCTTAAAACAAAGAAAAACAAATTTAGAAATTATAGTTGTGAAAGTAGAAAATAATAGGCATTCTTTTGTAGTGGACAAAAATATTTACAAATTTAATTATATCATAACTACTTTTGAGGGTCAAAGAGAATACCATTATTTAATTTAGGGGGTAAATTCTTATTACCCTTAAACTAGGGGTTAAAGTGTTATTAATTCTATTGGTATAATTGGTATTTTGTTATTCACATTATTCAACCCTTTTAGAAATAATAGATGTCATCAATTAAGGAGGGAAATTTATATTTTTTAAGTTTCGAAGGTAAAATGTAATTACCCCTAGTTCAGGGGGCAAATGTTATTAACCCTTTTTTTTAATTCCATATAATTTTTTTATTAGTCTCCTTGAATACATATAATATAGATTGTAGAGAGGAAAAAGGACACAATATAGATAATGTTTTGTTTTAAATGCGCATTTTGCTAAACTAGTTGTAAATGTGCTCTGGTTCCGTTACATTAATTATTAATGCTCAAATAAGAGATATGAATATCAGCCCGTATTAGGTTTAAGTTGCGTTATTCAAAATTTCCATGTTATATTAAATTTCTATACATCACTTTATTTTATTTTTGGAAGTATAAGATTTTGGTATTTATACGTAAGGTAACATAACTATTGTATAAGAATCATATTATTGATAATCCAATTGCATCTCTTAAATTTTCTCGTCTTTATTACATTTTGTTGAGAAATGTACCTCATAATGTAATATTCACATTACACAGACAAAGACCACTTACCTCATTGTTTTAACGATTTTGGGTCTAAAATAAACATCCTTGTTTTAATACTTCATAATTATACAAGAGGCAACATGTTAAAAACTTAAAAAAGCTATTAATTTAGTTACACCAAAATCCTAAAAGTAATATAGTTACAGCAACCCAAAATTTTTACTACTTTTTCTCCAGTGTTATAAATTTTTGTTCACCATTCATATATCTCCATATATAATTTTCTAAACTAAATAATACACACTTATATTTCTTGATCAAAATATAAGTTCATGTTTTTTTGGCAAAAAAGAATTTTTATTGATAGTAAAATGAATTACAAACGTGACTTACAAAAAAAAAAAAAAAAGAAAAAAAAAATTGAGATGGAATGAGGTTTACAAATTCAAATGTAAGTGTTAAGTTTCAAAAAGGGAGTTATTTACGTGCATTTTAACTTAGATTTTAATCAGATTGACTTTGTGTTTAGTAAATATGAGTATTTTTGTAATTTTAGGATTTTCATTCTTAATTTTTTTTATGTGTTTTTAGTGTTTAATTCTACTTATTTATATGTTTAAGTATGTTTTTATAAGTTTGAAAAGCTTCCAAGGTCAAAGGAGACAAAAGTAGAGCAAAATGGGACGAAAATGGCGAGGCCAGCATAAAGGCTAAGCGTGGCTGTGCCAAGATGCTGGCTCCTCAACTACGCTTGTGCTGCATCAAAAATGGGAAAAACTTCGTTTCATGAGTTTGTGCTTTCCAGGGGTAGTTTCAACCTATAACTTTGTGAAATCCTACATAGCATAGAAATAGTTATTTTAGGCCATTTGTAACATAACATAGACTAACTTAGGCCACTTTTTTATCAGGAGAATATCGATCAATTAGCAGGAGTAGAATCATCAAGGCGGATAACGAAAAATGATTCTTCCTAGAGTTTTTCTTTTCTTTCTCTTCTCTTGTATTCTTATACTCTAAGATGGTTGTAAAATATTCTTTTGATGTTTATTTGACAAAGGTTATGTACTAAATCATTCACTAGGGTTTTATTTCGATTTTACCATGAAGATTGAATGAAAGATTTTATTATTTCTTTTTTATTCTATTGATTGTTTGCTTATTTAAATTGATCTTAATACCTCTAGATAACTGATCACCCTCTAAAGTGAATTGTAAACCCTATTCCTAATCAAGTTGTAGATGATACTTAGGCTTAGGATGGTTTCAAATAGCCCTTACTTTGGTCATTCTTTATTTGATTGAACCATTTTATGAATACGAATAGAAATATACCTATTCATCTTACGTAATCAAGGTAAGGTTATACATTATGCTCTAATATGGGCTCGGATTCACATTAAAGTATAGTGAACTGGTTAACATTAGCAGATTTGCTCGAAGTTCGATAGAAAACTTGCAATTACATTAAACTCTAGATTAGTAGACAAGATATGAAATTGAAGAAATAATGAATCAGGCCATTCAATTGGATTGATAATTGATGAATAAACCCTAGACTATTTTCGCTTTGATTTTTAATCTATATAATTGGTTAATTCAACTAGTTATTATTTTGTTCAGTTATTTAATTTCCCAATCATTGAACCGTTTAAATAGAATAGTGGATGTGCAAGTTTGTACTTAGTAACGTGTCAAGCATAGTTCTCATAGGAATGATTTCTACTTATACTATATTATTTGTTCGATACGTGTACTTGCATTTATCATGCCCGGAACACACGCAAAGAAGTTTTTAGCCCCGTTGTCGTCGGGACTTAGTTCTTGACATTGTGTTTTTTGTTAATATCATATAAAGTATTTTGATTCTAGTTCAATTATGTTTCCTTTTACTTGTTTCATTATTTTTAATCTTTCTATTTTAGTTCTTTGTTTTTAGTTTTTTTTTAATGATATATAAAAATAAAAATCAAGTACAAGTTGAGAGGTTCAAAATGGAACTAGTCCAATTAATTACGCTTAAGCCACTCTTCTGGCATAGGTTTGTTGAGGATTTCTGTCTTTGTTATAAATAATATGGTTTAAGGAGGAGTATTCCTTGCTCTTATACAAAGGGCTATAATTATAATTTGTTATTACTCCCTTTCTTTTTTTTACACAGATTTCTTTTGTATAATAGACATAACTTAATTTATTGTTCTCATCCATTTGAATAGATGAATGGTATATATCAATATGCTAAAAACTAAAAAAGAAATCCAATGGTTAGTCGCCACTATCACATCACCAAAGTCGCTTGCATTTGTATTTGATGAAATAGCTCAAACTGCTGATTCTCAGTTCAAATGAACAAATTTCAATTTGAAAAGGATCTTTCTAATTTTCGAAGAATGAGACGAAGCAGATTTTACTCGGCACAAATTAACTATAGATCCAATACCAATTTTCTCCTCCTTCATCCTCCTTGATCCTTTTGACATTGGATGGCAAGCGGCTTGAAGAGCGGCTTGAAGAGCGGCTTGAAGGTGACATCAGTATGGTCTTTTTAAGCCAATGACTGATACTTGCACTGCATGGCTGAATGATCAATCAGTTAGTAATTTACGTAGCATTTGGATGTTTGGCTGCACTTGATGCTAGACAAATGGTAGAGTTAGCATGGGGTTTGAGAACCCGCAACCATCATTTTCTATGGGTGGCTTGGGAGTTAGAAACAAGTAAATTGCCAAAAGATTTCATGGTGTCCATTAGCTTGAAGTTTTTGCCCACAAATCTATTGGATGTTTTATTACTCATTGTGGATGGAATTCAACATTGGAATGTTAAACTTAGCGGATCAATTTCAGATATTTGAATATGACTATAGGATAAAATTACGCACCGTTCACTATAGTAATTGATCATTGAAGATGATTGAATTGAAATTGGTACGTTGTGACTTATGTACCTTGACTAGGTATTCCCTGTCCCTTTCCAAGTCTTGTACGGTGGTTATCAATAGGGTAAGCCAACTCTAACACCCCATATATAGGATACAGTCTTATAGATAAGAGAGAAGGACCTAGCCCATATGGTATTATTGGACCTCCTATTAAGATGATCCTAAATCTAATAGGATTTAGAAAATAAGCCAACACTTTACATATCAGACCAAATAAATAATTGAGACAAATGTAGGCCCAAATAAGTGAATTATATGAGCATAGAATTTACCAGTCTTCATTTAGCCCGTTTTTTATAAAACAAAAAACTTCATTAGTGGTAATATAAATAAGAAAATAATTCTAACATTCTCCCACTAGGGTAATACTAATTGATTTTAAGTTTTTTAATGAAAACATTTAAGAAAATAACTCTCGGGTTAAACACAACTTTAGTGGCCATTATAAAAGATTCAGCACAGAATTCGATTTAATGAAAACAGTCTAGTAGCGAACTATAGTTGTCAATACATTATTTATTAATGTACGACCATTATAATTACAAAGTTCAGATTCCACAGTATACATTTAGTAGATGTGTATAAGAGACAGGTCACACACTTAAGGATAATTAGATTCATAGTCTAAACCACAATCAGTTGTCAATTTTAAAAAGACTCTCTGAACGGTCTTTCGTCTATTTTAGTGCTTCTAAATTGAAGCCACTTCACAAACGAAGTTTTTACAAAACTTTTGTCCACTTTATTAACTCTAACTCGAAGCTACTTCATAACAAAGCAATTGCTGTACAGTCTTCATTTTATTCTTGTATGAGCTCATATCAAAGAATCCATAAAACCTTTAGATATGCACATACATGAATAAATCATATCAATAACTGCATAAATTAGGGAATGAACTTTATTCATTACAAATTACTATAGACAACATACGAGTTATAAACAACTCCCATTGACCAGGTATATCAAATATAGTTTATCATTACATATACCTTTAAGGTTTCAATAACTTGGTTAATAAATCAGTAAACACTTTATCATTGTAATGTGTTCACACACTATATCACCTTAACACGCTATTTTCTTATTTCAAAAATAAAACTTAAGAAAGTTTATACAACTGTATTAATGCCAATTAAATTTTCATGTCTCTTTTAGAAAACATTGTAGCAAAAATATTATAACAAAACTCAACTGACCCAGAGATTAAATAAAATCTTCAACCCTTGAAATAAATATTTTAAATCATTAAGTTGAGCTCTCAGTTTAAAACAAATAGAAACATCCATAATTAGTAGATAACCAACATTAAGCAACCTTTAAAATATATACTAATACTCTGTGTAACTAATCTCTTCAAAAATTTTAACATACATGAAAATAAGCACATACTCTTTAATTTTCCTACATACCTTACCCAATTAGCAAAACCGATATTTTGCCAAATATTTTCCACACATATAGTGCATAGGCAACATTACATAAACCACAATATATATAAGAGCATCCACTGTAGTAACGTATCAAATCTCACTTATGAGATTCTTTCAAGAAAAATATTTTAGAATTTTGCTCTCACTCTATATTATTTCTTTATATTATTAGAGACATTTGTATCTTTAGATCTGTATGTTGAACCAAGCTAGTTATCTTAAAATCTTTTATACCAAAGATTTTGAAAATATCTATTAACAATGATCAATAATTTAGTCACAGCTAGCTAGTAAAAAGGAAGAACATAAGAATGAGCAAAACTCTCACAGATCTCGAGCATGGCCGTAACTTAATATATTATTTATCTGAGACAAATATGTTACAACCAAACGTTTCCTAATCTCATCCATAAGATAAATATGCAAATTCATACCTCCCTATCAAAAAGGATTAAAGAGAAGTTATACACTTATGAACCGTATTATTTCAGTAAATTGATGTACCATATAAATAATATTCAGTAATTTACAAATGCTAAATGTGTATAAGAATAAAATGATTAATCAAGTTGCTTAACTTAATAGTTTTCAACCCCGTACAACAATTCAGATAAAAGCAAAAACTTTAATCTTGGATCATGAACTTAAAAAATCTACAAGCATGGGTACAAGGGCTCCTTATAATTAACTTGTTCTTTACGTTGATTTCAAGATGTCAAGATTTCATAAAAAAAAATGAACAATTCATGAAAACTGGACAAAAGTTTACATAAAATACTTAAACCAGCTTTCTGTCAAAATTTCATGAGTAAAGCATTCAATGATGACTAAAAGAAAACAAATCCTTTAATACTCATAAGCACTACTGCATGAATCAATGTAATGTATTCTAGTTTTATCTCAGGTAAATTCAGGACTTGACACATAAGATAGTATTAGAATACTTTACAACAAAATACTTAATTTAGAATACAAAAAAATCAAATGCCGTATGATTCGTGTCCAGAAAACTGACTTGAACACCAAAAAAACTTCAGACATAAAAGGGGTTCTTTATATTTAAGTTAAGCACAAAGAAGAATTGTGTATAAGAGACTTAATCCCGGGATTATGCCATGAAGAATAGCATGAAAAGGATCCCATATACTTTGGCTATAGGTTCTATAATGTTTGCTTGTTGTTGTTGTTATATATGGGCAACTTATAAAATGATCCCATAACCAACCGGCCACCCCTAACATGGATGTATCTAAGATCACATGAACGGGAAAGAACAAAAACCAGATTTCACACATTTGAAGTTGCCATAGTCTTCGAGAAAGTTTTGCTGAAACCTCTTCATATACTACTTTTTAATCCTTAACTGATTGGCACTTTGTTGCAACAATCACTAGACCCCACCAAAGGCTCAATTGGATCACTAATTCAATTAAGGATCAGTCAACAACTCCACCAAAAGAAAATTGAAGCATTATTCCTTAAATATATTAAAATAAAAAATGTCCAACCACGATATACCGTCTAAACAACTTACTATGTTGAATGTGAAGCCGCCGACAAGGTTCAGTGCCTGTGTCATGTCATTGAATTACGACAATTTGTAAACTTTATGTGATTCAAAATTTCATTCTATTCAAATTCTAATTTCGTTGTTTTAATACTTCTTATTAAATTTGAATGAATAAATATCAAATATTTAAATATAATTGTAAGATAAAATTATGTTGCGAATCAATATCGGATATTTGAATATCTTGATTAGGTATTCTCTTCGACTCTACCCCTTCCAAGTCTTGTATGCTAGTTATTGTAAGAAAGTAAATAATCAATAACGAAAGCAAATTTAAAATTTTTACTTTCCTATCAGGGATCACATTGATTAATTTATGCATAGCACTAGAAAAGTATTGAGATTATACCTTATGAAATTGCAGTAAAATCTCCAATACGTTTTGGACGTCGATACACAAGCTGCACAAGCGTCCAACCTCTAATAATGTCCGCACAGATAATTAAATCAGCAATCTTCATGAGATTGATTAATACAAATCACAGGGTGCTAGCTCTTAAATTTCCTAATGTGACTTTCATGTTTTTATTATTTTTTACGATTTTTCTAAGAAAAAACCGTACTAGTACTACACTTAATATATCTTTCTATATATTAGTACTAGATTTGGCAAATGGATATACAAATATATTATATATATATATATATATATGTATGTGCATATATAATAGTTTCAAATCCCAGTCAAATTGGATTTAGGAAATTACAACATTCCTAATCAGTTAGGGTTAAGGGCATATGAATAAATATAAAATCATTAGGACTTTTAATATGTATTACATATTAACTCCTAAAATTTATATCTTATTATAATTGAGCCCAAAAATTAATTTATCGCATAAATTAACCCATAAATATCGTATCATACTTATCAAATCATTTTAATCCTGAATTAATTATCCTTAAGTGTGTGACCCTTTAGGTTCCCAATCACGTTGACAATAAGTATAAATTATAATCTTAAATTAATTAGGATTAGATAAATTCAACCCCTTTAATTTATCATTAATTCTCCAATTAATTAATTTACACTTATAGATTAAGATTGGCTTCTAACAAAGTATCATGACCACCCAAGTGTTGAGATATGTCAAGTGGTTCGACATCACCCATCTGTGATTTTGTTCCTGTGTAATTATTTTTCTTTCACCAACCTATATTCCGATTAATTCAAGAGTACAGATATAATGTCAACTCTTATCGAATTAATCAAATTTACTTCTTTCCAAAGTACAACTCACTTGAACTAGAATTTAAGACACTCTTAATTCTATTTCCACTTTGCGCAAAGATTTTCGAATCGTATTTCAAGAAATGACCATATTGGGATATACTCTCCTATTATAAGGAGTGGTGAATCCTCCTATTGGTCATATCTTATCTTATCATGATTCATATTACACCCGAACTCTATAGTATGTGTGACTCATTAAGAATAACGACTAATAGAGTCAAAATATAATAATCCACAGTCAAAATAAATTCATGACCTGAAGTCAAAGAACCATTACTCTACTATCACAAAGAGATTAATCCACTGGCAAATAATAATCCTTGTGGAATACTCTTAGTAGGTCAATTCGATGCATTTATTCTCAATAAGCATCCACATACACTTATGTGCTAATCTAGTAGTATCATACATAACAATTAGGGATATACACGAATAAAATATAATTACATCACAACTCTATATGATTTCACATATACATATTTATTCGAAAAATGTCATATTACAAAATATACATAAATATAAAAGTGTAATTTATCCCTAAAATAAATTGGCTTTAGGGCATACACAAACAAACTCCCACTTGCACTAAAGTCAATCATTCATGTGTTTAAAATCGAATGAGTTTACATGACTCTCATGTTTCTTTTGGGACAAGGCATTAGTCAACGGATCAGCAATGTTATCATTCGTGGGGATCTTTTCTATCTTTACTTCATTTGTATCAATGATCTCTCTAATCAAATGATAGTGCCGTAATACATGTTTAGATCGCTGATGAGATCTGGGTTCCTTTACTTATGTAATAGCTCCATTGTTATCACAATACAAGAGTATATGATCACTATTGGAAGGAACCACTCCAACTTCACCGCAAAACTTTCCGAGTTCATTAAAGGATTTGTTTTCTTTTAGTCTCATTGAATGCTTTACTCCTGTCTCATCTATATTTGTAAAAATATACAGGGACTTTTTCCAAGTTTAATGGCACACCTAGATGAGTATAATACACATCTAAATTGTATACTTGCTATCATCCTTGTCAGATTGAAAGCTAGCACATCTGTTCATCCGCGAACTGTCAATTCTTGTCCACCATAGATCAAGAATAAATCTTTAGTCCTTCTTAAGTATTTAAGAATATTCTTGAGCTGCTGTCCAATGACCACTCCCTGGGTTAGATTGAACCTGCTCGTAACACTTAGAGCATAGGAGACATCGGATCTAGTACATAGCATAGCAAACATTATAGAACCTATAGCCAAAGTATATGGGATCCTTTTCATGCTATCTCTTTTGACATCTGTCTTAGGACATATGTCTTTTATAAATGTACACACCATGAGACATTGGTAACTAACCCTTCTTTGATTGATCCATGCTAAACCTCTTTAGCATCTTGTCTATGTACGTTGATTGAGTAAGACCAAGCAACCTTTTAAATCTATCTCTATAGATCTTTATTCCCAAAATATAGGTTGTCTCTCCGAAATTTTTCATAGAAAATTCCTAGACAAACATACCTTTACACTTTGAAGCATAGGTATGTTGTTTTCTATCAAAAATATGCCATCCACATAAAGTATTAAGAAAAAAATGGCTCTCCTACTCACCTTCTTGTATACACAAGGTTCATTCTCATTTTTTATAAAGTACAAACTCTTGGATTGTCTTATCAAAACAGATGTTCTAACTCCTACAAGCTTGCTTTAGTCCATAAATATGCCTTTGTAACTTGCATATTTTGTTAGGATCTATGGATATAAACCCTTCAGGTTGTATCATATAAATCTCTTCTTGCAAATTCCCATTAAGGAAACCAGTTTTTACATCCATTTGCCAAATCTCATAATCATAATATGTAGCTATCACAAGTAAAATTCGAATAGATTTCAACATTGCAACTGGTGAGAAAGTTTCATCAAAGTCAACTCATTGTCTTCGTGTATAACCTTTTGCCACCAATCGTGCCTTATAGGTAATCATATTACCATCCATGTCGGTCTTTCTCTTAAAGACCCACTTGCACCCTATGAGTTTAATCCTTTCAGGTGGATTGATTAAGGTAGATACTATATTGTCATACATGGAATGATTTCAGATTTTATGGCTTCTAGCCACTTATGAGAGAAGGATTACCAGATAATGTTTCTTTGTAAAAATATAGGCTCATCATTCGTAATGACTAATACATCATTGTGCCCACTTACAAGAAACTCATATTTTTTTGGAGTACGACGTATCCTAGTAGTCCTATGAAGATCTTGTGTATCATTAGTTTCATCCTCTATCACATCATCATGTGATTGAAACTCTTGTTCCATTTGTTGATCAATACCATATTGTGTTTCTTGAACTTCTTCAAGATCTATTTTGCTCCCACTTGCCCTTTCAAGAATAAACTCCTTTTTTAGAAAGATGACATGTTTTTGAGACAAACACCTTTTGCTCAAAGAGATTATAGAAATAGTATCCAAACGCCTCCTTTAGATACCCCACAAATAGCCATTTATCTGACTTAGATTCAATTTTGTTAGATTCTACCCTCTCTACATAAGCAGAGCAACCCCAAACCTTCAAGTATGAAAGTTTAGGTTTTTTTCCAAACCATATCTCATATGGAGTGGAATCAATAACTTTTGACAGAACACGATTTAGTAAATGGATTTCTTGAGGCAATATTAAGAGTATAGCCCTAAAACAATTTTGGGAGGTCTGCAAGACTCATCATTGATCGAAGCATATCCAATAGAGTTCGATTACGTCTCTCAGATACCCATTTAGTTCTGGTGTATAAGAAGGAGTCCATTGAGGTAGAATCTCATTCTCCTTAAGATAATCTTGAAACTCTTGGTTCAAGTATTCTCCACCTCGATCAGATCAAAGTATTTTAATACTTTTACCAAGTTAACTTCATTCTTAAATTCTTTGAACTTTTCAAAGGTTTCATACTTATACTTTATTAAGTATGCATAACCATATTTAGAATGATTATAATAAAAGTAATGAAATATGAAAAACCTCATCTAGCATGAATTGACATAGGTCACATACATCAGAGATGTATTAGCCCCAGCAACTTACTAGATACATTACCTGTCTCTTATATTTTATGATGTGTCATAAGACCAAGTAAACAAGATTCATATATATCATATGATTCACAATCAACATGATCCCAAATAACCATTGTTGTGTAATTTGGAAATGCGTTTCTCATTTATATGACCAATTTTACAATGCCAAAGGAAAGATTGTTTCAAATTATCAATTTTGGACCTTTATGGATTTATGTTGAGAATTGAATTTTTCATGTCTAGAATATAAAGACCATTATTCAAAGAAGCAGTTCCATGCATAATTCATCACGTGAAAAAGAACAATATTTATTCAGTTAATGACAAAACCTTCGTGTTCCATCTGTCTCTTAGAAACAATATTTCTAATAAGAGATGGAACATAATAACAGTCTTTAAGTTCTAAAACAAGACCACTAGGCGAAGAAAGATAATAAGTCCCTATGGCTAATGCAGCAACATTTGCTCCATTTCCCACGCGTAGGTCTACTTCTCCGTTAGCCAACATTCTACTTCTCTTTAGTCCCTGTATATTTTTACAAATATGAGATGCTGATCTGTTTTCTAATACTCAAGAATCTGATTTAGAAGTACGACACAAATATTGATTTCAATCATAAACATACCTGAAGTAGAAGTTTCATTAAGCCCCTTCTGCTTTAAGGTATCAATATAGGCCTTGTAGTTCCTTTTTCAGTGTCCTTCATTTCCACAATGGTAACAATTACCCTTGGCCTTGTCCTTCTTGATCACAGGTGTTGGTTTCAACCCAGATTTGGTTTTCACTAAACCAACCTTGGACGCTTCTACAACTTAAATCTTGCCCGATCAGTCGACATTCCAAAGGTACCTTCTCCTTATCCATTTCGCTACTGAGTTCTTGAGGTGACTAAAGGGTGGCCTTAAACCCCCATTTGCGATGAATCCTAGGTATGCCTAGAGAGGAGCGGAAGACACTCCAGCGAAGCCTAAGAGTGAGTGGACGTAGTAAAGTGATGGCTGAACCAAGCAAGAACGCCCTTGTCCCTTTCCTTTCTTCATTCCGCCCCCTTCTTTGCTTTGTTCCAATAGAGTCTAAGGCAAAGGGCTTCGTATGCCTACTTTACCATGTCACTTGACGAAAGGGAACGAACTTTGTTTCGTTTTGGGGTTTATGGATTGGATTTAGTCAGCCTCACGCCATACTCAAAAGAAAGGAGTGTCTTTTTCTTCTTGTTAGAAGAATCAACAACCATCATTTGTTTTCTTTCCTTCTTAATAATCGTCTCAGCAGTTTTTTGCATATTCAATAGTTCAAAGAAGAGTATTTAAGATAAATTGTTCTATTATAATTAATCACGAACTGTGAAAAGCTATCAGGCAGAAATTGCAATATTAAGTAAACATTTAACTCATGATTTTGCTTAAATACAATCGTTCTAATTTTTCAATTAGTCTAATCATCGATCAGATACATGAAAGAATGAAGTACCCTCTGTCATTTTTCAACGGAATAGCTTTTTAGAGGTTTCATACCTCTCATTCCTAGATTCTTTATCAAACAATTCCTTGAGATGAATAATCATAGAGTGATCATCCATATTATCATACTGTTTCTATAATTTAGAACTCATAACGGCCAACATGATATAAGAGGCAGTATTATTGACACTCTATGTGCTTACAATAAGCATTATGAATTATTTCATCAGCATCATCTATTGGGACATCAAGAATAGGTTGATCAAGAACATAGCCAATTTTTTCGTGTTTGAGAACAATTCTCAAATTACAATGCCATTCCGAAAAATTTGGCCCAGTGAGTTTGTTATCATATAAAATGGGACATAAATTGACGTTGCTACTCATATTCTATAACATATAAATAAATATAGCATAACAATTTGTTATTTATGCATAAACAAAACCAAAATATGATATGGACTTCCTTTTAATTTGGTTTTGCTCCCACTATTTTAATTCAAATCAATAACCCTCACATATTGATTCGGGAGCTATCACATAACCCCTAGTAGGCTAGGATCCCATCTAATTATTTTGATCTTGGGTGTACCCAACAAACCAAAATAATTTCGAAAGGTAGGTAACTCTTACGAATTACAACTCTTTGTAATTCGTGGATATAGTTAGATATCAACTCTTCGATAGCACATCTTATGTGACTTCTAACTTTTGCCTCAAAGGCATATAACATTGAGTGTACCCAAAAAATTATATGCCTCCGTTAAATTAAACCCATTATTCAAAGATCTATGTATATCTCATAACTCTCGTTTATTGCTATAATAATGGAAGACAACTTATTTATTGACTTAATATTAATTTGAGGGATTTTCTTTTATTTATTTTATTAGGTCTCATCAAAATTGCATGCAATATTATTATATCAGAATATAATAAATAAAACATGCATAAAACTATGGATGATTATGGACTTTTACTAAACTAGTTTCCTTGTGTCACATAGGTGGTCAAATTCTAAGGATAATCTTCAACTCTTGAAAATTTCCTTCGTGGTTGCACTTTTCGCCATCTCTATCATCTTGTACATTACAAATGTAATTCTATCTAAAAATTTTAGATATTCAATCCTATCCCTAACCTACATCTATGTACATTACATGATTGGTATGTTATGAAATCTCGAGTTACATTCGAGGGGATTGAGATGAGAAAAGAATTACATTCAAAATAATAGAGAAAAGCAGGACACACAGGCCCTATATAAAAAAATTTACAACATTTGAATTTGAAAGAAATAAATCAAACACAATCACATTGGTCTTAAGTCCATATCTTCCATCATGCTATTAAATAATTCAATAATTAAATAAAAGCATAAATCCGTATTTATCATCTAATAATGAATGAATTTATACTTCATAATTCCAATCTCATTGAAATCATCAATTTTTAAATTATTTATTAAAATATTTTATGGAGAAAAATTATTAATCTCCAATCTCATTAGAAAATAATCTTTTAAATAATAGAATTTCAAAAATTATATTAGAAACAATTTCTAAATTTTTTTGAACATTTATTAAATTCCAATCTCATTGAAAAATAATAAATTTCTAAAATTTAAACAAATTATCTAATTCCAATCACATTAAAATTAAATAAATATTTTCAAAGGTGTTTATACTTTCTAAATTTTAATCAAATTAAAATGAAGAAAGTTTATGAATCTTTTCAATTAATTTTAAACAACAATTGTCAAAAATTAATTGGTATTTAATTTGAAAATATAAAATGATTGTCGCTAAAAGTAATTTAACTCATTAAATACTTTTAGCGACGAAAGGCACAAGTGTCACTAAATGTGACAATATGAAATCAAGTGGAATTGCATGACCCATGAATCAAATTCAGGGGTATTTCAATTCAAGATGATTTTATCTTGAATTGCATGACCCGTGAATCCCTTTTTTTATTATTTTTTATTTTTCTCTAATATTTTATACATTAAAATTGTCTCTTATACATAGTTAGAACAATTCAAGATTTATGACGACTAAATACAATTACATCATAAATTAATCAAGTGTCGCTCTGCTACTATGTGTAAGAAAGTAAATAAAATAATATAGGGAATTTAAAATTTTTACTTTCTTATCATTGATCACCTTGATTAATTTGGTGATGCATAATACTAAAAAAGTATAGAGATTATACCTTAAAATTGCAATAAAGACACCAATACGTTTGGGATAAGATCCATAGCTGCACAAGTGCCCTGCTTCTCATGGTATCTACATAGATAATTAAATCAGGAATCTTCACAAAATTTATTGACCAAACCAGAGAGTGTTAACTCCTAAATTTTCAAATGTGACTTTCACATTTTTATAATTTTTCACGACTTTTCTAAGAAAAACTGTACTAGTACTACACTTAATATATCTTTCTATATATTAGTACTAGTCTTACCTATTATATATATATATATATATATATATGGGTATATATATGTATGTATGTAAAATAGTTCCAAATCCCAATCAAATTGAATTTAGGAAATTACAATAATCCTAATCAGTTTGGGTCAAGGGCATATGAATAAATATAAAACCATTAGGACTTTTAATATGTTTTACATATTAGCTCCTAGAATTTATATCTTATTACAATTGATCTCAAAAGTCTTTGAGATTTATTTATCTCATAAATTAACCCATAAGTATCTCATATTTATTAAATCATTTTAATCCTAAATTAATTATCCTTAAGTGTGTGACCTTTTAGGTTCCCAATCACATTAACAATAAGTATAAATTATAATCTTAAATTAATTAGGATTAGATAAATTAAACTCCTTTAATTTATCATTAATTCTCCAATTAATTAATTTACACTTATAGATTAAGATTGGCTTTTAGCAAAGCATCATGACCACCCAAGTGTTGAGATATGTCAAGTGGTTCGACATCATCCATCTGTGATTTAATTTTTATGTAATTATTATCCTTTCACCAACCTATATTCCGATTAATTCAAGAGTATAGATATAATGTCAACTCTTATCGAATTAATCAAATTTACTTCTTTCCAAAATACAACTCACTTGAAATAGAATTTAAGACACTCTTAATTCTATTTTCAGTTTGCGCAAAGATTTCTGAATCGTATTTCAAGAAATGACCATATTGGGATGGCCCTGTCTCTTATAAACTCATGAGCTCAAGTCAAAGGACCATTACACTATTATCATAAAGAGATTAATCTACTGGCAAATAATAATCCGTGTGGAATCCTCTTAGCAGGTCAATTCGATGCACTTATTCTCAATAAGCATCCACATACACTTATGTGCTAATCTTGTCGTATCATACATTACGATTAGGGATATTCACGAATAAAATATAATTACATCATAACTCTTTATGATTTCACATATACATATTTATTCAATAAATGTCATATTACAAAATATACATAAATATAAAAGTGTAATTTATCCCTAAAGTAAATTAGTTTTAAGACATATACTAACAGTTATTAATAGGGCAAAGCAATCCCAGCACATGATGTTTTCCAAACCTTATTTTGATGATGACATAAACACTTAACTCTGTAAAACAAGCTTTTGCAGGAACAGATCTTTCGGACGCACAGAACCGTCCGAACTAGGTCAAAACTCCTCGGACGCATTGCATCGTCCGAACGAACTGGTAGAAAGAATGGGATCCTACTACCTTTCTTTCGGATGCTCAGGACCGTCCGAAACCTCTGTCGGACGAAGGACCGGACGCATGCACGGACGTCCGAACGAAGCCTCTCAACAAAACTGAAAGAAGATCAGACGCTGCCTCGGACGCATTCAATCCTTCTCGGACGTCCGAAACCCCAACGGCTATTTTTTGTGCATTTATTACTTAGCCGTTAGGAAGTAGTTGAAACCACTATTTATTGCTCTTATAAATAGGTGCTTTAAGAACCTGAAAAAATCATCTAATACATTGAATACAAGTCTTAGAAAAGAGTAATTTAAGTGCAAATTGACTAAAGTGCTTTGTTGTATTAGTGAGCAATTGTGAGTGTAAATTCAACTTTGAGTGGAGTGATAATCTTGTATGAAAGTGTGGTCGTAAGTAAGATTCTTGGCTCAACTAAAAGAGTTTTAGTGTGAGCAAGAACTTCCCAACTTTGTAAAGATTATTGGCTCACCAAGTGTGTGAAGCATTCAAGAGATTTGATACTTCAAGCTTGCTAGCTTGGAAGTATTAATTGTTTAATTATTCCTCTCTTTACTTTACTGTTCTATTGTTATTATTATATCTGCATTCAATCGAAAATCTCAATATCTCTCAAAGTATTTTTAAATATGATATATATATATATATATCTGTCTCTTATACACATCTAGATGTGTATAAGAGACAGTCTCATTATAAGGCTTAGTAACTGCTCTTGACCTGTCTAATAAATATAGCAACCAACAATGACAAGTTTCTTTGAGGGTCAATCCGTTACTATTCCCCTATGTTTAATGGGGCAAATTTTATTAGTTGGAGAGATAGAATGAAAATATTTTTGCAATAGTCTATTGACATTGATTTGTGGTATGTTGTCAATGAAGGTCCATTTGAAGCTTCTATCATTGATGATCACACAAATAGAAGAAGAGAAAAGACAAGGAATGAGCTCACTCCACAAGACAAGGCAAACTTGACATTGAATGCAAAAGCCATGAATGTGCTATATAAAGCCTTGGATGCAAATGAATCAACTCGCGTGAAAGGTTGCATTTCTGCTAAAGAAATATGGGATAAGTTGAAGGAAATTCATGAAGGGAGCGATGATGTTCGTGAGCAAAAGAAATCTCTACTTGTTGCCAAGTATGAGTCCTTCAAGATGGAACCACATGAGAACATAGACAAAATGTACTGCAGGTTCAATGACATTATAAAGGATCTTGAAGCCTTGAGTAAGGAGTACTCTTTGGGTGAAAAAAATAGAAAAATCCTAAATGCTCTATCCAAAGAATGGGATGCCAAAACAATTGCTATAGAGGAAGCTAAAAGTTTAAATTTAATGCCTATTACAGCTCAATCACTAATCAATTCTCTTACATCTTATGAACTCAAGCTAAAGGCCAAGGTTGTGGATGATGAAGAAGCAAGGCCAAGAAGGAGCATTGCTCTAAAGACCTCTCAAGAGGAAGATGAAAATAGCTCTATCAATCTAGAAGATGAAGATCTTGGTGAAGGAGATCTTGCACTCATCACCAAAGGATTTCTTAAACATTACATCAACAAACGAAGAATGAGAAGAGGCGAAGCTACAAATTCAAATAATTTCAAAGGGAAGTCTAGGCTTGAAATGAAAAAGCAAAACGAAAAATGCTTTGAATGCAGTCAACTCGGGCATTTTGCAAATGAATGCCCTTCCAAGAAAAAGAAGGAAGGAAGAAAACCAAGATTCAACAACTTTCAAATCACATGGGATGATTGCAACTCCGAAGGAGAAGTAGAAGAAGAAATGGAGTCAGCACAAATGGCCTTCATGGCCATTGGAGATGATGAGGTAAACTCTAACTATGACTCTAATCGAGATGAAAATGATGAAGATGATCTTGAAGCTTTCATTTTGAAATTACATGATAGCTTAAAGGAAATCATATCCTAGAAATAAGGAGTTAGTTAAAAAGTCAAATGCTTTATTGAATGCTAACTCTAAACTTGTGAATGAAAACAATAGGCTATCACACGAAAATCGTGATTTGAAGGAAAGAATGCATGTGAGAACAAAGGTCAAGGAAGAACAAGCCTCCTTGAAGAAAAGAATGGATGATTTGAATGCTCTTTTAACTAGAAAGAAAGAAAATATTGTTGATGTGAAAAGAAATAGAAATATAGCAATCAACAAAAATTTTGTCATGATTAGAAGGGATGACTTATGCATTGTAAAACTAAAATCTTATTATGTGGTAATAAAAGCATTATTTGTAGATATTGCCAACAACATGGACATACTAAAAATATGTGTTATGTCAAGAGGAATGAAAAACTTGGAATGAAAGTTGCATGGATCGAAAGCAATTTCACTAACGTATAACACAAATGGACCCAACAAAATATGGGTACCAAAAGTTATCAATTGATTTATTGTGTAGGTACTTAACATCGCCAACAATGCTAAGTGGTTCATAGATAGTGGATGTTCAAGGCATATGACGGGTGATGCCTCTCTCTTCACAAATCTTACATCCAAAAATAGTGGAAAAGTCACTTTTGGAGACAACAACAAAGCAAAATCAATCGGCATTGGTGATGTAGGTAAAAATGGTGAAACCTTGATTAAGAATGTACTTCTTGTTGATAATTTGAACTATAATTTATTAAGTGTTAGTCAACTTTGTGACAAAAATTTATATGTTTTCTTTACCAAGCATGAATGTCTTATCCTTGATAAAAATCATGTTGTTTTATTCAAGGGCTCTATGCACAATGATGTTTATGTGATTCATCTTGATAAAATCAGCAATAGCAATGTAAAATGTCTTACCGCTTCCATAGATGATTCTTGGTTTTGGCATAGAAGACTTTGTCATTTTAATGTATGGATTTGATTGAAAAACTTGCCAAGAAAGATTTGGTAAGAGGTTTGCCAAAACTGAAATTTTTGAAAAATAAAATTTGTGATGCTTGCCAATTTGGTAAACAAGTCAAAATTTCTTTTAAACCAAAGAATTTTGTGTCTACCCATAAACCTTTAGAATTGTTGCATTTAGACTTATTTGGACCTACTCAATATGCTAGTCTAGGTGGTTGCAAATATGCATTTGTTATCGTAGATGACTATTCTAGGTTTACTTGGGTATTATTGGTGAGTCCAAAAAAGCATTTGAAAAATTTGTAAAATCAAATTTTCCAAAATTCAAAATTTATTGAATTCAAAAATTGTTCGTCTAAGGAGTGACAATGGTGCAGAATTTAAATTTGGGGGTTTTCCCGACTTTTGTGATCACAACGGTATCTTTCATGAGTTTTCGGTTGTTAGAGTTCCTCAACAAAATGGTGTTGTTGAAAGGAAAAATAGGACTCTTCAAGAAACGGCTAGCCGTGTTAACTAAGATGTCTCTTATGAATCGAGATTCATTAAGATAACAAGCCTGTCTCTTATACTTCTGATGTGTATAAGAGACAGTAGAAAACCCGTTGTGAGCTATTTCAAGGTTTTTGGTTGCAAATGCTTTGTTTTAAAAATCAAAGAAAACCTTGAAAAATTTGACAAAAATCGGATGTAGGAATTTATCTAGGATATTCTAGTGACAAGAAAGCATACCGAGTTTACAATAGAAGAACGCTTTTGATTGAAGAAGTTGTGCATGTTACATTTGATGAAACTAATGATATTATCTCAAAGAATTTATGTGAAGATGAAGATGTAGGTATTTTAAAGGAGCTCGAAAAGCTCGTTATTCATGAAGATCATCAAGAAACTACATCAAGCATTGATGTCAACAACCATCAAATTGTTGATGAAAAGAATGAGGAAGCTCAAAATGATCTTCCGAAAGCCTTCTCTTGGAGATTCGTCTCTAGTCATCCTCAAGACTTAATCATAGGAGATCTATCCGATGGGGTAACTACTCGTTCTCATAAACCTCTGAATCGTAATTGTGCATTACTTTCTCACATTGAACCTAAACATATAGATGTCGCCTTGAGTGATGAATCTTGGGTTAATGCTATGCAAGATGAACTTAGTCAATTTGAGAAAAATAATGTATGGACTTTAGTTGAAAGACTTTCTTCTCATCCCGTTATTGGTACTAAATGGGTTTTTAGAAATAAATTAAATGACAAAGGTGAAATCATAAGAAACAAAGCTAGACTTGTTGCAAAAGGTTACGCTCAAGAAGAAGGTATTGACTTTGATGAAACCTTTGCACCCGTGGCTAGGTTAGAATCCTTTCGCATGTTTCTTGCATTCGCATGTTTCAATAATTTCAAATTATTTCAAATGGATGTTGAGAGGTCTTTAGAAATCATCTTTATCGGAAGAAGTTTTTGTCGAACAACCTCCAGGCTTTGAAAATAAAAATCTTCCAAATTATGTTTTCAAACTATCCAAAGCTTTATATGGTTTGAAACAAGCTCCAAGAGCTTGGTATGAAAGATTAAGTGGGTTCTTGATAGAAAATGGATTCAAAAGAGGTGTAGTTGACACCATTTTACAAAAACAAATTCAAATGGTTTGTTAATAGTTCAAATTTATGTTGATGATATTATTTTTGGAGCAACTAATGAAAGTTTGTGTAAGGATTTTTCACATTATAATGCAAGAAGAGTTTGAGATGAGTATGATGGGCAAGTTGTAATTTTTCCTCGGATTACAAGTTCATCAAACTAAGGAAGGAACGTTTATTACACAAATCAAGTACACAAAGGAGCTACTCAAGCGATTTGGAATGGAAGATTGCAAACCAGTTGGCACGCCAATGTGCACTTCAACCAAATTTACAAAAGACGAAGAAGGTAATAGTGTTGATGAGAAACACTATAGAGGTATGATCGGAAGTCTACTTTACTTAACTGCCAGTAGACCAGATATCATGTTTGCTATGTGTTTATGTGCTAGATTTCAATCTTGCCCTAAAGAATCGCATTTGATAGCTGTTAAAAGGATTTTTAGATACCTAAAGGGTTCAATGGATTTCGGTCTGTGGTATCCAAAGTCCTCTACATTTGACTTAATTAGTTATTCTGATGCCGACTTTGCTGGATGTCAAAATGATAGAAAAAGTACCAGTGGTATGTGTTATTTTCTGGGAAATTATCTTGTGTCTTGGTTTAGCAAAAAACAAAATTCTATTTCCCTTTCTATGGTGAAGCCAAATACATTGTCGGGAAATTGTTGTGCTCAACTTCTTTGGATGAAACATACTCTGAAAGATTTTGGTGTATTTTTTGATTGTGTTCCTATATTGTGTGACAACACTAGTGCAATTAATCTCACAAAAAATCCTGTTATGTACTCTAAAACCAAACACATTGATGTTAAGCACCATTTCATTAGAGACCTTGTTTGCCCGTAAAAAGGAAATTCGTGTTGATTTTGTGCCTACTTCAGATCAATTAGCTGATATTTTTACAAAACCCTTAGCTCTAGATCGCTTTGAATTGTTGAGAAAATGTTTGGGGATTTTACAAATAAATCTGGCATAGGTTCATAGTTCGGACGCACTTATTCGTCCGAACAATTTTTTCTTTCGGACGATCTGGATCGTCCGAAAGCCTATGTTTCTTCTCGGACGCTCATAAGCGTCCGAACATTATTTTCTTTTTTTACCAAACTCTCTGGAAATCTTCCGGACGCGCACCATCGTCCGAAAGAACTTCTGACGCATTGGCTCCTCCTTTGGCCGTCCATTCTTCGGTTTTCGGACGGTCTTCGTCGGACGATACCAAACGTTAGGCCATCCGACAGTGCCCTATTCGATTAAAACCGTCGGTGTTAACCGCTTCGGCCCAAAAGTATTGTGGTAAAACCCTCTGGCGAAATTTTTTTCTCTCCACTACCCCCTCCAAATTCCCACTATCTTTTCAACCAAAATTGATTGGAAAATCATCCTACTCATAGCCCTTATCACCTACATCACATTTAATTTCCCCCATCCACCATCTCATTTCCTCAAAATCTCACCCATTCTCGTAAATTTTCAATTTTTTCTTCTTTTATTACAATGGTGAAATCTCGCGGTTCCTCTACAGCAAATCGGGTCGAAAAATTGGCTGGGAATGCTCCAGTACGAGGAGAATCATGAGCCAATCCTCAAGTCTCCACCACTCAAATTCTATCAAAATTTATCGATGCCAAGGCATCCGAACGGTATACTTTCCTTTTAAGTAAATCTATAATCGTCCGAACGTCCTGCATCTTCCAGTCTATTTGATGAATATAATCTTCCCATTATCAAATCTTGTTTTGAAAAATAAATTGGGGTCATCTTGTGCATCTTGATTTACCTGTTTATCATGACATGGTGCTTGATTCACGGCCAATCTTCGGAAAGATAGATTCAGACTCTCATTTTACCGACATAACAACACTCATTGCATTAACATTGAACGCAAAGGCCTCCGTTTTTTCAACGATCAATGGCATTTAACTAAGGCAGCCTTTGATATTGCACAGTCCCAATCCCATGCCTCCACCTCTGATTTTGCTATTTCTCATTCTCCTACTCTCAACCACCTCCACTTACATCTGGACCATCTACTTCTGAACCATTTCTTTCACATATCTGCGGCCTTCTCACCTCTCTGAGCACTCAAGTCAATTCATTTCAACGTTGCACCAATCGAAAGTTAAAACGACTTGAAACTCGTCAAATGATTCTCCAAGAGGCACTCAGTCTTGGCATGTCTGCTTCGGCTCAGGTTCAATTTGCTAATCTTCAGTCCCAATATCCACATGAGTCATCTTCCGACAGTGATGAACCTGAAGATGAACATACCCGTGACGACAATGCAGAAGCTGCTCCAGGAGCTGCCGATGACGATGACGACGATGATGAAGATGTTGACGACACGTTTGACTTCATCATGCAACGTCGTACCAGAGAGGAGGATGACAGTGAAGCCACCGCTGAAGATGTTCCATCCAAACGATATATAAAAGACTGAAAAGCGCTCCAAGAAGCGCAATGACTCACATTAGCTCTTTTTCCTATTTGTACTTTATTTTTCAGCATTTCTTTTTGTTTTTCCGCAGTTCTGTGGCTTGGTTGTGTATTTCCTTGACTCTAGCACCATTAAACTTTTCAGTTGGATGTATTAAACTTGTTTTATTTTTATCAAACTACGTGCATGTTCTAAGGGGGAGTCTTTTTGATTGATGTCAAAAGGGGGAGTAGTTATATTATTATGCTTTGATATGATTGATATGTTGATGATTGATATCCAAAGTTATATTATTATGCTTTGATATGATTGATATGTTGATGATTGATATCCAAAGTTATATTATTATGCTTTGATATGATTGATATGTTGATGATTGATATCCAAAGTTATATTATTATGCTTTGATATGATTGATATGTTGATGATTGATATCCAATTATTGCAAATTAATTAGTCATATCCAATTGAGGTTTGTCAGAGACAGTTTGCAGGATCCCATTTTTTGTGAGCATACAATCCTTCTCGGACGTCCGAAACCCCAACGGCTATTTTTTGTGCATTTATTACTTAGCCGTTAGGAAGTAGTTGAAACCACTATTTATTGCTCTTATAAATAGGTGCTTTAAGAACCTGAAAAAATCATCTAATACATTGAATACAAGTCTTAGAAAAGAGTAATTTAAGTGCAAATTGACTAAAGTGCTTTGTTGTATTAGTGAGCAATTGTGCAAGTGTAAATTCAACTTTGAGTGGAGTGATAATCTTGTATGAAAGTGTGGTCGTAAGTAAGATTCTTGGCTCAACTAAAAGAGTTTTAGTGTGAGCAAGAACTTCCCAACTTTGTAAAGATTATTGGCTCACCAAGTGTGTGAAGCATTCAAGAGATTTGATACTTCAAGCTTGCTAGCTTGGAAGTATTAATTGTTTAATTATTCCTCTCTTTACTTTACTGTTCTATTGTTATTATTATATCTGCATTCAATCAGAAAATCTCAATATCTCTCAAAGTATTTTTTAAACAACCTAATTCACCCCCCCTCTTAGATTGTTTTGGGACCAACACACCCTGTAGAAGAGAGAGAGGGAATATAGTGTTATTGGATCTCTTGTAAAAGTGACCATAAATTCAATACGATTTAAAAAGTAGTTCTACATCTTACATATCACACTAAATAAATATTTGAGATAAATCTAAATCTAAATAAATAAATCATAAAAATATGAGATTTATCGACATTTTTATTTAATCCATTTTTTTAAAACAAAAAAATTAATGAATAATAGTCCAAATGAAAAAAATAATTCCGACGTAGAGGCCTTAAGTTCGGGAGTCCCGATGGTAACAATGCTACAATGGACTAATCAAAGCACAAATGCCAAATTTGTAATGGATATTTGGAAAATGGGAAGCAAAGCGCGGATGCAAATGGTATTGTCAGAAGAGATGTGATTGGACAGTGCATAAGCCAACCGATGGAGGGAGAGAAAGGACACGGATTAGTAGAAATGCAAAAAATGGAAGGATTTGGCAAGACAAGCTTTTGATGGGGGTTGGGGGGAGTTCTGGTGGAAGGTAAATATTTAGATAGATCCGATATTTGTCTTTACTTGTAGATTATATGGTGTAAATTAAATTTTAGAGAATTTATGACATCGCTGATGTAAGCAAATTTTTTTAAGATTTAATCCTAACTATAAGATTTACAGGGAGGTCGAACATCAGATTTATGCAAGTATTTTCCCTGACGATAATATTAAAGATTTTCTTGCCAAAATGATTGAATTTTAGCAAGGTAAAATGGTAGATTTGTCTCTCTTATGGCAATTATGCTGGAAACATAGGCATCCTGTTTGAATTACATGGGACATGCTGATGTCTTATAATGTCTATTTAGTGTATAAACATTTGTGTTTGGTTAGCAAATGTTATTTGATCATTATTTGGCAAATAATATTTTACACTATTTTTATTTTGTACTATTCATTATTCATTCTATCCATTATCTAGATTATTCATGTACTATTCATCATATTGTATTGAATAAGAGACAGTAATCCTGTAAAGAAAATTGAACAAACTAAAAAATTATACAACACCTTTCAGTTTATAGTTACGTGTTCGACTAGCTGAACATATTCATAATCTTCTAAACATTAACATTCGAAACTTGGATAGATAGTATGTTTAATGTCCAGATTGTGAGTTTAAAAAATTAATTACGTTCGTCTAGCCGAACTTAACAAAAATTTTGAATAAAGTGGGATTGAAATTCTTTTTTCTCTCAAATTTCTCCATCTTCTTCAAATATCAATCCATATCTTTAAACCGCTCACAGAATTTACCCTAAATAAATCATTGCATCTTGCAATCAATAACTAATTTGATGTCTTTGACATATCACATCTATTACCACTATAAAATACAAATCCTCCACCCAAAACTTGGCAAAATTTACACTACATTTGCTATAGGAAGAAAGCACACT
Organism: Cinchona pubescens; assembly: GCA_025175665.1. Taxonomy (NCBI): domain Eukaryota; kingdom Viridiplantae; phylum Streptophyta; class Magnoliopsida; order Gentianales; family Rubiaceae; genus Cinchona; species Cinchona pubescens. The sequence goes on from JANKKI010000535.1 coordinate 79,584, forward strand.
GCAAGAGAAGGTAGAAGGGGTTTGAGGAAGGAGCAGTTGGAGTCTCTCGAACTAGTACATCAATTTGTCAAAAAGTAGAGAGCAAATTATAGGGCTTATCCCCTCCCAATGCCGGAAAATAGCCAATTATGGTACAATGGAAGACGATGCTAGTGACGAAAGATAGGAAATGAAAGTTACAAACATGACTAATCGATGGAAATTTTGATTTTGGAAAACTGTCATGGTGTAACTATGGATAATGTTTTACTTTCTTTATTACTAGTCAATGTCAATTTGCGGACGTCCAAGATGGTCTCACATGTAAAATGTTTAAAGTGAAATCTTTCAGATTATTTTCTAAATTTTGTAGCTACATTTGTAAAGTTTCTTGGGTGATAAATATTTTGACAAGAAGGGAATGAATTTTGTTGTACATTTTGACAATGTGTGTATTGTTCAGACCTCCATTCTTTAAATCCAACTGACGAACACAAGCTCCCGAACACTTGTCAGAATGGATTCCTATGAGTTCAGAAGGTATCATTCGGATTATAAGTAAGTCGTTCGCCTCTCTAAACACCTTAAATCTGAGATGGGTCAGAAATATGAAACTGCAATATATAATTCCAAGTCAAAATAAAAGACCCATGATACCCAATGATTATGGTTTGGAATTCTTTACAGTTAAAAATGGAAAAGCAACATTTCCAAACAATTATTTTATTATTTCAAAAATTAACATTATTTCTAAAAGTCATTAAAATTAAAATTTATATATTATTTGTCAAATAGTATCTCATTATTTTTTCCAAACGGAGTATTTGATCTGGAATTTGAAGAAGAGTGATTGATATCACACCTGTCTGGTCTTTTTACAATTTAGATTTAGATTTACTTCATTTTCTAATAAATATTTTCTTGTTGTTTCCTACTTTTGTTACTCATATGGCTACTATACTTTTGTTCTGTTGTGTGATTAATAGTTTTGTATATACCTCATGCAGCACATCGGGTCTTAGGTTCCAGCTTGTTTATAGGTTTTTTTTTTTCTAAATCAAATGTAGAATGTAGACTTTGTTAGTGGACTAGTGCTATCTTAAAGATTTTAGGTGAGTAATTATATTTTAACTCCTAAACTAAAACAATATATATTTTGTCATCCTTTACATTATTCATATGTTAACAACTTCAATTAACACTGTCAAAAAAATTTAGTTAAATGACAGTAATGCCCTTATTACTACATTTTTATTTTTTATGTATTTATTTTTTGATAGTGGTGATAATTATTTAAAAAAATAAGGAAAACTGTCTTCAATAATTGTAATTTTTAAAATTTTTGTATATGTCAATTTTTTATTTTGTTGAAGTATAAAAATTTTGGTATTGATACATAATGTTTCATATGTTATATAAGAATCATATTACTGATAATCAGATTCCAAATTACATTTGCCCGTTTTTATGATGGTTTGTTGGGAAATGTTCATTAGAATATAATATCTACATTACATGTAAAAATACCATTACCTACTTTTTTTTTTTTTATTGATTTTTCTTTCTAAACTAAACCCACTTGTTTTAATACTTGACTAGTAAGGAGAGAAACGCCCTATAGGTGTGCAATTAAAAAAAAAAATTAATCCATTTTTATTTATTTTTTAAATGGTGTTGAAAATGCTAGTAAAAGAAAAATTATACAAAAAATTAGTAGAGATGGTGGAGGCTAGAAGAAAGTTATGAGTGCAAGGAAGTTGTGGTTAGTTACTCAAATAATAAGGGTAAAAATAGCAACAAAAAAAAAATGACAGACAATAAATCATTCTCTCTCCCTTTATATATAGAAAGATAGTATAAATAATCATAAAAGAGGGGTATGTTGAAAAACTTAAAGAAGTCACTAATTTAGTTACACTAAATACTAAAGTAATGTAATTACACTAACCCAAACTTTTTAATTCTTTCTCCTCGTTGTAAATGCTTTTTCAGCTTTCACGTATGTCCATATATAACTTGACAAACCTAATAATACTTATATTCTTCTATCAAAATATAAGTACATGTTTTTTTTTAGAAAAGAGACGTTTTATTGATAGTAAAATAAATTACAACCTTGAGACTGGAAGAGGAGTTCACAAAATCTAATACAAGGCACGGCTATCGCAACTAAAACAGATAATTTTATGCTTTGCATAGGGAGATTTTAAGCTGTGTAGGGAGATTTGCATCATACTTGCTATTGAATTATCAAAATACAAGTACACTGTAATATTAAAATATACCCAAAATAACATGATGTCTCAGATGTAACGACCACATGTACAGCTGTAATTAAAAATAAGTAATTAACGAGTTTGTAAAATTTCATTTTGGTATTCTTCATTGAGTCACGTTCAGTGAACATATTCTTTAATAAGTATTGAAATATTTATCTAACTATCTATATACAAATATTTTGAGAATATTCTTTCTTTAGTTAAAATCATTGATAATTTAGTGAGAGTCGGACACTCTTTTATTAATAAAATAAAAAAGTACATAGAGGACAATTAGACCAAAACCTTCTATATAGATCATACATGAAATACCCAATCTTAGTCCACCTAGACGAAGTCAGCGACAGATAAATAAAATTGAGAAATTCTATTGTCTTTTTAGTATTTTTGAGGGAAACAGTTTCTCAATAGCTATCCAATGAATAGTTGACACCTTATTAAACAATTATAAGAATTGTTACATGGTAACAATTATATCATTTGCTTATAAACTTGTTATAGTAAGTAATCTTCTCAATTTTTTCTATTTTCTACATTTTTTAAAAGAAAAACTTTTAGTTTAAAATCAAATGAATGATGATTTCAGAATTAGATGTGTAAAAGAGACTATTAAAGCCTCAAATAATTTGATAATGTGTATAATTTACAAAACCTGAATTGAAATTATACTAATAAAAATAAAATAGCATTATAAGGCAAAGAAATTTGCTATCAAAATATTAACATACTATTGTCCAAAATAACTAAAATGAACTATTCCTTATCTAAAGTAATATTATACGTACTATGAGATTCTCTTTATCGTCACAAAATAAAATTTTGCAACAAAATAGATACTTGTATAGTAATTCTTGTGATGCGAAAAATAATTCGATAGTATTATGGAATATAAAGAAAGTACTATGTGATATCTAAATAATATTTTCTTGTATAATAAAAGTACTACCAATTTGACTGTATCAAATTAATTAAGAAAGTCAATGCATAATTCAACATAAACAAACAAAAAATAAAAATGGATAAAATTACATTACATTCATTAATCACATGAAACTATCAACTAAAATAGAAACAAATAATAAAATTGTACAATGTGAAATAAAAAAACCTACTATCAAAATATCAACATAGTATTACTGAAATGACTACAATGTATTATCCTCTTATGAGAGATCCTAGTATTTTTGATTTAAATTAAATGTAATGCTAAATTATCTATATTATTACCAAATAAATTTTTGTAATGAAACATATGCTAGAATGGTAATTTTTGGTGATAAAACAAATAATACAATAGTATTATTTAATATGAAGAAAATATTATTGAGATATGTAAATAGTATTATCCCATATAATAAAAGGTACCATTGACTATGTTATGTCAATTTGATTATTTATAAATCTTATAAGAGGTCTATTTGGTAATTTATGATACATTAAATTAATGATATTGATAGATTATCTGTATCATATCAAAATAATTTATGTTAATGAAAAATATATTACATTTGTACAAAATTTTTCATTAATATTGAAAAATATTATTATAGTATTTAGAATGTAAAAGAATATATTATGTATCCATAAAGTATTCTCTTGTTGTAGTAAAAGGTTTTATAAGTCTATTGTATCAACTTGATTAAAAAAATCAAAGCATAGATGATTATAGACATTTTTCACATGTATTTTTTATTTTATATATATTGTTTAATATTACTATTTTAGTAAATGTGACATGTCTCTTATAACATCTAGATGTGTATAAGAGACAGGTACTATATTAAGACTTTGATGGTAGGTTTCTTTTTATACTCGTATCTGTCTAAAATAATTATCTTATTTTTATTAACGACTTTAGGTTTAATTAAAAAGATATAAAATAGTGGGCTACAATTATAGAATTTTGTACAAAAATTAGAAATAACACAATAATTTTTCATAGTTAGCTTACATAAAAAGAAATATTTTATCAATGCAAAATCTTAAATATGAAATTTAAAAAATGATAATGAAAAATGTAATATTCTATCCTGAATAAAAACATAGTAATAAATAATGAAATAGATTATTATAAAAGATAAAGGAACTAATAGTAAAGGTTGAGTAGTTGTACAAAAGATGAGCATGATGAAAGGAAAGCCAATCCTCAAAATTTAACAAGTTCCCTATCTAGCAGGAAAATTTCATGTATGAAACCTTTCAAAATAAGTTTGTTATACCCAATGTAATTCAACAGTCTAAAATTCTCCCATATATCTAATGATGAATATTGAATGAAGGGTGTGGAACCCTAAAAGCACGGTAGAATCCCCCACTAAAACTACTAGTACAAATGTTTTCCAATTTAGAAAATATTTAGATAGACCCGGTCAATGGCTCAATCTGTAGATTAATTCTTATACAGATCTAAATATTATAAAATCTAGACTTGTATCAACCGATGTCATTTATTCCATAATATTTATTTATACCATAGGTCTACTTGGTAAACCAGATTTACTTAATATTTTCCAACCACTTGAGCAACTAAGTATAGCAAATAGAAGGAAAACAAACAGCATCCAATTTTGCCAAATCCGAGATTTTCCCAGGGAGATCAATAGGTTTAAAAACCCTAAGTCAAATGTTGTTCATTCCTAATTTAGATAGACCATCTGCCAATGTATCCCTCTGTGTATATGTGATTGATTTGGATAGGCCGATTAGAGATATTAACAATAATTTGTCTGTACTCCAAATCTGGCTTCCAAGGACATTGATCTCGATTACGAATAATTAGATTTCATCCCGTTCGTTTAACAGAAGATATTTTGGCGCTGAACAGTTTTTTTTTTTAATAGAAAAGTAAGATATTTTATTGAACTAATTCTGTCATGGATGCAGCTTGTACAGCCAAAGGTGGATTATTTATCCACAACATTTTCTATCATACAATTTTGGTGCTGAACGGGTTTTAATGCACGAATTTTGACAAAATTTATGTTGCAGAATAAAAGCAGACTCAGAATACTTTTTTCCATTGGAGAGAGCTAAAATCTGTGGGAATATTAGTTAATCCCATATATGCAAGTGTTAAAACCAAAAGAAGATTAATCCTATCCTTCACAGATAAAATTTGAGTAAACAACCAATTTAAATACTGAGGGATATATAATATCTCTTTTAAGTTTTCTCTAATTCTAGCATACTTATCGTAATCTTCAAAATCTTAAGAAAGAGATAGTCCCCCCATCAAAAACACTTTCATCGCTTATACTTTCCAAGTGCATCAGCATTTATAACATGACTCCTACCTCAATGGATGGATTTATTATAGTTGAATGTCATCCCCCCACCTCAGCATGCTAGGCTAGTTTAAACCATGGAAATATAAGCCTTCCATACGAGTCAGCATATATCCTGATAATTGAATATGCAAATTGGACTAAAGGTTACTCTGCCAACTGAGCTAGGTAATTAAAAATAAAAAGTATACATAGAAACAATTTTGGATATAAAATTTTGAAATCAAGTCCTAATCCACCATGTTAATGACAGATATATAACTGCAAACCAAATTTGGAAAAACAAAATGCTTATTCATTTCTTAGTTTTTAAAATACAATTGAATCAATATATTGGGGAATAAGCTTCAAACATTTAACTTAACAGGAAACATTGCAACCAAATCCTAACACGAATACGGAATGCTTTCGACCCAAAACTAAGTAGAATATTGATCCGTGGGTAGAATAAAATAATTCAAAATGTCAAATAATAAAATTACACTAATTCTTAACTCTTGTGCGGTAACGTCACGTAATAAAATCACACTAATTTTTAACTTTTTCCCTCACGCAAGTAAGTATATAGTACTAGATAGTAGTATAGAATGAGCGGGTTCATTCCTACAAGGATTGTTGGTTCGGGTAAGTACCGAGATTCACGAATCCTTATGTAGTTAGACTAATAAAAAAAAATAAAATGAGAGTGCTTATGCTACTAAATTGAAAGACTAATTAACCTAATAATAAAATCAAGTAAAATTACTTCTAAATTAACTAGATTAACTATACTAAATTTGAAAGACAAGTAATTCTAATGAAAAACAAATGAACTCCATTTACTAACTAAATTTGCCTATTGAACTTTTGCAAGAGAATTAAGATTAAAACTAGATATTTTTGGATTTTTAAATTAATAAAAAAAGCGCAATGAAAATCACTAGGAATTAAAACAAGGAAATGCAAAATTTAACTAGAATTCACTAAATTATTAGAACCCTAAGAAAATTTGAAATGAAAGTCACTAGATTATAAGGAAATTTAATTAAAAAGCAAGCAAAAATTATGTCTATTTGTAGCTAACTACTAATCCACTAAGATTATCTAATCAAAATTTAAATTTGCGAAAAACTAAGAAAAAGTAAGATCCTCTAGAGAACTTGCATTAAACTAAACTTGAGAGTTAAGCTAATCTAATCTAAAACTACTCCCTACACTATCTACTATGTATACTTTTTCTACTATTTCTTAATATATATGTTAAGTGCTTTACAAGGCAAGAAATAAAATTCTAGAAGTCAAAGATTATAAAATTGCCATTCATCATTAACCAAATGTGTCTTGATGTCGCGATGTATATTTTGATGTCGCGACATTGAGGTAAAAATTAATAAGTGAATTTTCGACTCGATGTCACGACATCAAAATTCATGTCGTGACATCAAGCATGTTTCAGTTCAAGTCTTCATTTCTTCATTAATTCCACTTTGGCTCTCGAACCTTTGTAATCTTGACTTCCATCTTTCAATTTCTATCCTGGAAACACACATAACTAATTAAATAACCAAATTAACTAGAATTGATTACAAATTTATGATATTTAAAAAATGCAAATGTAAGCTGAAATGTAACTAATTATATGTTGATTATTACAAACACTCTGCAAATTCCATGACATTGACCGGGTCTGATACGTAATTATTCTAAATTGGAAAACATTTGTAATAGTTGTCAATTTGGTGGTCTACCATTTGGTATAAACAAATCATTATTTTATTTCTTGTTTTATACAATCTAGATTTTAAATAGTTAAGTTTGGGGTGTGACAAAATCTAAGATGAACAATGGATGTACTTATGATCAATAAGAACTTCTCTCAAATGACCTTAAATATCATATAACAATTGAACTATTTGAATTAATCACTCAAATTTTCCTAAAATCATAAGTTCATTTACCACGCAAAACTAAAAAAATTGACCAAGTATTGGTTAATACTAGATGTGTATAAGAGACAGGGGCATGGGAATAACATCATATTTTTCTCAAATCACAAGTATTACAAAGTTATTCAACCATCCCGATAAGGTGGAAATAGAAATTCATTAAGAATCTGCCTATATGCATATGTCACATAAGTTGGGAATATTAATCGTGACAGTCGAGTCGAAAATTCACTTAAGATTAATCTCAAATAGCAATCATTCACCAATTAGAATAACATTCTCTATGAAAACACGCAAAATATCCTAATTCCCTTCTATTCCATTTAACCTAATTTTTCCAAAAGATAAATCGACTAACAAAGTAATATTGTTGATTTGATCAAAAGCCCCGACAAAATATTAGTCCATTTTTTTGAAAATGGTAATAGCAAGTTTTTGAAATTCTTATGTTGCAAAAGAATCTACTCACGCACACTTAAATTCATGAAATGATCAATTGAAATTGTCCAATCATATAGTATTGTAAGCCAAATATCATCATTGATTACCAAATTGCTCAAATTTCCATCCAAGAGTCATCAAATACACATATGGTGTTAGAAAATGACCATCCCGACACAAGAAATGGATACCCCTAAACTTGACTCTTTTATTCTATTCGATGAGTAAAACTCATCCTATCACTCACCCAAAATTTCAACTTAAAGTCATAAAAGACACTAAAATAAGAACTACGTAAACTACAAAAAATGTTAGCTTAACTCATACGACCAAGTGATAAATTACAAAAGCACAAAAACCATGTCTGTAATCAATCCATTAAACTCACAACCATCCATTCCAACATTTAAGCATTGACAAATATTCACATGGCATCACTAAGGACCTTAGCCATTAGTCACGACACTCAAACACATAAACCAATTAAGAAAACACTAGGCATCAAACCAAATTTTCAACTATGAAGTTCGAAAGGATGAAATTCAACTTAAATATCAACAAAAGTAACTTGGCATCAGTCTAAAACCCTTAGTCAATCTAATCAAAAGAAAAATATCCAAACTAAAATATCTAAAAGCATAAATATGATATATTACTAAAGTACTAAGAAATAAGAATGAAAATGTCTGTCAAAATCCTTCACATAAAATTCTGTTCTCAAATAATCTCCATTGCTTGTCATTTGTCAACATCACCGCCTCAAGTGTCCTACTCCATCCAACCAACACACATCCTAGGATGTGTATAAGAGACAGGTCTATACTAACGTCTCTGTCTCTTATACACATCTAGATTCACTGATCTGTTGGGCTCCTCCTTGATGTTCAGAAACTGCTGGTGGTGTGTTGTGTTACCTCCGAGGTAATCTATAGTGCCACTATAGCGATTGCGATGGTTGAATCCATGTGCTAAGTGAGGTGGTCCAAAGTGCATCTCCTATTGCTGCCAAATTATTTTGCATCAATAATTGACTATACATCTAATAACCTTGTAACTTATTCTGCTCCTCTGCTGTGATTAGTGCATTGAATACATAACCGGATAGCAAAAGAATAGATGATGTTCTTGGGGCTAGTGGTGGAGGAATTTGACCTTCCGCAACATGTTGCTTATATACTCGAACCATTTTATACACATAATCTTTATTAAATCTACCTGTCTGATGAGTCATGGGTTCATCAACAGAATAAGGACACCCTGCAGTGATACATAGATGAGTAATTAGACTAGGAGTGTAAAAAAACACATCTAGATGTGTATAAGAGACATCCCTGTCTAATCAACCACCAATGTTCACCGGCATCCCCTGTCATGATAGCATTTACCAAAAGCACCTTATCCCTTTGAATGTAATTTAAAGAATTAGATCTCCAAATACAACAACTTATAAAATAAAACCATAATTTCGCGACAAGAGATAAATCGTGGCAAGGAAATTTCAATTCAACTATTTTTGTCGCATTCATTACCCAAGCTATATCCACATCACAAATCATCCTTTTGATTTCATTCATGTCATTTTCTTGTTATACAAAAACTGATGATAGCAATTGGTGAGCTGAGTGGGGCTAAACCATTAAGCATTTATCATATCAACACTAAAGTCAACTAAAACTCCCCGAACTCTCACCTTACCATCCTCTAGGTCACACCAGCTACAATGAATTCTTGGACCAATTAGGATAACCGGGCTTAACTGCCCTATCAAACCCTTCCCAATGCCTTGCTCTAATTTGGTTTGCAATCTCTTTCCTTGCCTCTTCATAAGCTCCCTAATGCACAGACAAATCAAATACATGCTCCCTTATAATCTCATGTTTTTCATTGTTTTGAAATAACACCTTAGCTCTATTACTAGAAAATTGAAGCTCTACAATCCTTTCATTAGCCCCACTCAGCTCACCAATTGCATCTTCACTACTAGTCCCCTCACTTGCTCTTCTTTTCCTGGAACCATCATCTCTTCCCTGCCCCTCATGCTAACTCTCTTCTCGGCACTTCTGTAGACTCCCCTCATCATTTTTATCAGCCCAAAAATAGTCAAACAACTACCAACAATTGCTCAATTATCAATCAATTAAACAGTCCCAACACAACAAAATCTCAAAAAATTATTAAAAAAAAGGCGAGTACCTGTCTCTTAAATACATCTAGATGTGTATTAGAGAAATTGCCAAAAAAATTTGCACCAAATTCTTATAAGAGACAGCTTAATAATGGTCATAATTTCCAATATTTTATGTGTTTAAATGGGATAAATTCAATTTGCCAAATTTTAGCAAATTAATTCATCATGGGCCTAAGCATATAAAAATTGGAAGTTATTAGATGTATTAAGAGACAGCATCCTTAAGGATTTGTATAAGAGAAATTTAGTTGTACTTTTGACAAAAATTCCAATTTTGTGAGTAATTGCTGAAGAAAATGAATTTAAGTGTGCGTGAGCTGTCTCTTATACACATATTCCCAACTTATAAGAACAGCCGTACACATCTAGATTTGTATAAGAGACAGTCCTAGGATTTAGGGAAAAATAGAAGAAGAAGAAGAAAAGAGAATGGTCGGGGCTTTTGGTGAATGAACAATAAGAAATTCGCTTAATTATGTTTTTCCTCGAAGTCGATGTTGCGAACCTGTCTTTTATGCACATCTAGATTGTGTATAAGTGTTGAAATTCAAATCAATGTTCGATGTCACGATATCAAATTCAATGTTGACATCAATTGTGTCACGTGCCCCCGTAAGATGTCCCTCATTGTCGTGACATAGAATTAGGGTCAAAATTTTTTGCCCTTTCAAAAGTTTGAGGTTGATGTCGCAACATCGAACCAAACTTATGCAAAGTTCAACTTCAACACTTAGCCAATTTTTCCAACTTCTTTCCTACTTCAAGCCACATTTTCTCATCGCTAAAAAACATTAAAAACACAAATATTAGAGACAATTTCCATGCATTTTCAAACCCCCAATCATTGAAATTAAATGCAAAACTTTTAAAACCTAATTTATTGACCTAATTTGAACTTATTCGCACTAAATTGAAATCAAACACAAATTCACACCAAAATTAAGTAAAAACACGAAATTAAACCTTGGGTTGCCTCCCAAGAAGCGTTCTTTTATAGTCATTAGCTTGACCATGGCCATGATTGATTAGTCTCAAAACAATTGAACGGTTTCCCATCCTTTATCAATGATTCCTCCCGAATATAGCTTGAGTTGATGACTGTTGACCTTAAAATATCCTCTTTTCCATTAAACTCCACAGATCCCTGTCTCTTATACACATCTAGATGTGTATAAGAGACAGACTATTCCCAGGTAAACCTCAAACTCATGTAAAGAAAAGAGTTCAAGTAACACCATGACATTGGTGTTACTTATACACATCTAGATGTGTAAACTCTTCCCCTGTCTTTATACCATCTAGATGCAATAAGAGACAGGCCGATTATCATTGGGAATCAAAATTTACATCTCTTGATTGCCCAATATGCTCAAAGATAAAGTTCAACCAAGAAATAACATGTATGTCATAGACTCTTATGTGGTATGGAGACATGCCTATTAGAGTTTATAATGCCATTTGGTAAGTCCATAATGCATTATTCAACTTTATTGCCCAATCCTTCCTTGCACAATTCACTGTTTTCTTTAAAATTCTCTTCAATTTCCAATTTGAAACCTCAACTTGACCCGAAGTTTGAGGATGATAAGCTAAGGCAATTTTGTGTTTCACCCCATACTTCGTTATTAAGGTCTCAAAATGAAAATTCTTTAAGTTTGTTCCCCCATCACTAATAATAGTTCTAGGCACTCCAAACTGTGAAAAGATATTCTTTCGAAGAAATTTGGTGACCACTCTAACATCATTGGTTGGAGTGGCTATTGCTTCGACCCATTTTGACACATAATCCACTGCAACCGAAATGAATTTGTTAGAATATGATGTTGGAAATGGTTCTATAGAAAAATCAATACCTCATGCATCAAATATTTCCAATTCCCCAATGCCATGGAGGGGTATCTCATGTCTCCTTGAGATATTACCTATCCTTTTGCATTCTTCACATTTAAGCACAAACTCCTTAGAGTTTTTGAAAAGAGGTGACCAATACAAGCCACACTGAAAAACTTTAAAAGCCATCGTTGAGCCCCCAAGGTAGCCTTCTACTTAGACGTATGACAATTTTTCAAAATGCATTCACTTCACTTTCTGAACACACCTCCTTAAAACTTGATCACTGCATTTTCGGAATAGATAAGATTCTTCACAAAAGTAAAACTTGATTTCTGCAAAGAACTTCCTTTTCTCATTGATATTGAGCATGTTTGGCACTACTCATGCAACTAGATAGTTCAGAATGTCCGCATACCACGGGCTTGCCTCCGCCAGTTCAAGCAATTTGTTAATGGATGATTCCTCATTGATGGGTCTTTCTTCTTACTTGACAAGTCTAGATGCTTCAATCATATTTATTGACAAATGGCCTGTTACCATGTTTTCAACACCCTTTTTGTCCACAAGTTCCCATCAAACTCTAGAAAAAGAAGTGTCCATTTCAATAAATATGGTTTGTCATCTTGTTTAGTGAATAAGTACTTTAATGCTGAGTGATTGGTGTGCACAATTACTTTAGACCCAATTAAATGTGATCTAAACTTGTCAAATGTAAAAACTTTAGCAAGTAGTTCCTTTTGTATAGTAGAGCATTTAAGTTGTGCTTCATTTAAGGTCCTACTTGCGTAATAAATGACATATAACACTTTATCCACCTTTTGACACAAAACGACACCAATTGCATAGTCACTAGCATCATACATAAGTTCAAATAAAAGATATCAATTGGGTGCCACAATGATAGGCACAATTACAAGAGCATGTTTCAACTCATTAAATGCTTTCAAACAAGAATCATCAAAGTCAAAAGTACAATCTTTCTAAAGTAAGCTTATAAAGGTCTAGCTACTTGTGAAAAGGAATTTGTATTTTCCTATAGAAACCCGCATGACCAAGAAAACTTCTCACACCTTTAAGAGATAGAGATTGATATGTAACCTTCCAATCACCTCTACTTTTGCCATATCAATCTCTATGCCTCTTGATGAAACTTTATGACCCAAAACAATCCCTTCTTGCACCATAAAATGACATTTTTCCCAGTTAAACACCAAATTAGTCTCAACACATCTTTTCAACAGATTAGTCAAATATGCAAGACAATCACAAATGATGTACCAAATACACTAAAATCATCCATAAAGATCTCTATGTACTTTTCAACCATATCATGAAAAATCACAAACATGTAACGGTGAAATGTACTAGGGGCATTGGAAAGCCCGAAGGGCATTCTCCTGTATGCAAAAGTACCAAATGGGCATATAAAAGTTGTTTTATCTTGATATTCTAGACAAAGAATTATTTGAAGATAACTGGATTTGATTATTCAAAGGTAAAGGGAATAATCCTTACGAGTGGTCCTCATTCAATTTAAGAAAATCAATGTAGAAACACCAACCCGTGACCAATTTAGAGGGGAGGAGATCATTGGTTTCACTTATTATTACGGTAATTAGATGTGTATCTGAACGACTTCATGGGACTAACCCTATTAGCGATAGCTAATAGTTTGTCTATTATACGACATTTAGATGTGTATAACTTGTGGTTTAAAAACCACTTTCAATGTTTCCCCAATTCCTATGAGCTGTCTCTTATACACATGTACCACTTATAAGAGATAAATTTATTTTGCATGTAAATGAGGAAGGTTTAACATCCTTAATACATCAATAGACCAACTTTGAAGTTTTTATGCATTCTAAATACCACAATCAGATGTTTTCAAGTTGCTTACATGTTATGCACATGTATTTGCAATCATAAGACATGTCTAGTTTTTGCCAAGACATGCATACAACAAATAAGGAGGACCAAATTGCATAATACCTTCGGGGCTTCGTTAGTCAGAGACTCCCTTTTACTTTTTTCCTTGTGAAAGAATATCTTTAGAAAGAAGAGGAACTGTCAATTATTGCAAATCTAAAAGTATAGGTCTCCCAATGATAATCGGCATCTCTTCATCCTCTTCTATGTCTAGCATAATAAAATTGTCCGGAAGGTAGAGTTTTTCAATTTTAATGATCACATCCTCAATGATTCCCTTTGATAATTTTATACTATGATTGGCAAGTTGCAATGAGAAACTCGTGGGCTTCAAATTTTCTCCTTTTAATTTCTTGAACATCGCATAAGGCATGCGGTTTATGGAAAACCCCAAATCACACAAAGCCTTCCCAAATTGCAAACCTCCAATCTCACAAGGTATGGTGAAAGACCCGGGGTCCTTAAGCTTAGTCAGCAACCTTTTTGTGAGAAGTGCACTACAATTTTCAATTAAGCATAAAATTTTATCCCCATGCAATTTCTTCTTTGATGTGGGAGCTTATTTCATGAATTTAGCATAAGACGGTATGTTCTCAAGTGCCTCCATGTATGTAATGTTAATTTCAACCTTCTTGAATATTTCAAGAAATTTTTTGAATTTCTTTGCCTTTTTCTCTTCCTTTAACTTTTGAGGAAATGGTATTTTCAATTGCCTAGATTCTTGACATGTAGGATCCTTACCTTTATCACTTTGCATATTGGGCATAGTAGGTTCATTTATCTTTTCACCTTGACCCATTGAAAACTCCTCTTTAACTTCCTCTTCATCTTCAACCTTTTCATTTTCTTTACTTTTCAATAAATGTCTCCAACAACCCCTTCTTCAACTTCCTTACCACTTCTAAGGGTGATAGATTTGCATTGCTCTTTTGGATTTGTAATATTTGACAGCTCGGTGCCCTATGAAGATCTATCATTGTTCAACCTTGCCAATTGACCTATTTGTATCTCCAATTCATTGTTGATGCTCTCAAATTTTCATAATCTCTTATTTGTTCTTCTTTATCACTCTTTTCTCTTTCCAATTCTCTTCTCAAATACTCCACATCCCTTTTCCAACCATCTTCACATGCATTTTCTCTTGGAGCAAATTGGTTATTATAGATAAGTTGGGAAAAATTTGAAGATTGGTATGGAGGTCCTGATTGTTGATATTGAAATGGAGGGTTAGATGGAGACATTTGTGACATTGGCTTTTATCAACAATTGGTATGGGGATTTATAAGGTCTAGAAGAGGAATTTGGAACTTGGTTTTGAATGTTTTGAGGTGGAGGATTATGTTGGCATGGTGGATTTTGTACAATTGTTCGGGTTGCTCCACCAAAAGAAGTTAGGATGGTTTCTCCATGAAGGATTTTAGATCTTTTCATAAGCTCCTTGTGATTTCCTTGAAGATGAAGGTTGATTTGATACATAAGGAACTTCAGATTGTCCATTGGAGTATCCACTACCACAAAAATTACAAACGAAGATCGAACGACATTCATGGTGTTTGGTTCCCAAAATTCTTCAACACCCTTGTAAAATTGTTCCAACCATTCATAAGCATGCATTGTTGGGAAAGGAAAGCATTATTAAAATTCAAATTTGCACACCACTTTGTTGACCAATGGTTCATTCACTTGTTGTTTGAACCACGGATGAGTCATGGGCCCATGATAATAGTAGTTTGAAACCATTCGGTTGCGTAACTCTTGGGCATCTTCTGGAGTTTTGAATGAAATGGAGCCATTAGCGGATGCGTCAACAATAGACTTTGTTTCTTGAGCCAACCCGTTGTAAAATATTTGAATTTTCAAATAAAGCTGGATAGCATGTGTATAATGGGGACATTTCCTCAACAACTCTTTAAAACGTTTCCAGGCTTTACTTAGGCTCTCACCAACATCTTTTTTGAAAGAGTGATCTCATTATGCAATTTGGTGATCCTTGGTGGTAGGAAATGCTTTGCCAAGAACTATTGTGCTAGTTGATTCAAAGTAGTGAATGTGCCTTAAGCATGAGATTGAAGCCATGCTTTTGCTCTATCGCTTAATGAGAAGGGTAAAACTCTCATCCTCATGTAATTTGGATGTACACCATTGAATTTAAATGTATCCAATACCTCCTCAAAGTTCATCAAATGAGTGTAAGGATCTTCTTGAGGACCTCATGCAAACAAAGCATGTGATTGCAACATTTGAATCAATGCGGGCTTAATCTCAAAATTATTTGCTTACACGGGCATCCTTGCGATACTTGAATTGGCCCCATAAAAATTAGGCTTAGTGTACTCTCTCAATGGACGGCAATTCATGTTCATTCCATTCTTATTTCCAAAACCACTAACAATAGTTCTTGGCTCTCTTTCGGAATCCAAACAAATCAAAGGTTATTTGTCCTTTCTAACCATACACTACAAAGATGAAATCCAAGTAATTAGTCACAAATGTCAAATTGATTCACAAGACAAAATCATCAACATTGAAAACTACTAATGATGGCTAAAATTAAAAACTAAAGAAATAAAAGTACCTAATCTATACGACTCATAAAGCGTTGCCAAATAACAAGCACAATCCCCGGCAATGGTACCAAAAATTGACTCATGGGTAGAATTAAATAATTCAAAACGTCAAGTAATAAAACCACACTAATATAACATCTACCCTCGTACCTGCAAGTATACAGTACTAGATAGTAGTGTAGAATGAGCGGGTTCGTTCACATACCATGATAAGAGACTGGTCGGTAAGTACTAAGATTACGATTATCCTGATATAGTAGGCATGATAGAACTATTCTATTGAAAACCATTATGCAACTAAATTTATAGATAATTAACCTAATAATAAAAGCAAGTAAATAAAAGTAAGTAAAATTTCTTCTATATTATCTAGATTAACTATACTAAATTTGAATAGTTTGACTAAGGAAAGCAATTAAGAAGCATGAAAAGTAAATAAACTCTATTTGCTACTAAATTTGCTTATTGAAATTTTGAAAGAAAATTGAGATTAAAACTAGATGCTTTTGAATTTTTAAATTAATGAAAGAAAGCCCAATGAAAATTACTAGGAATTAAAAAAAAGAAATGCAAAATGTAACTAGAATTCAGTAAATTATAAAGAATACTAAGAAAACTTGAAATGGAAGCAACTAGATTTTAAGGAAATTTAACTAGAAAGCGAGTAAAAATTGTGTCTACTTGTAGTAAAGATTAACCCACTAAGATTACTCTAATCAAAATTTAAACTTGCAAGAAATTAAGAATAAGATCTAAGAAAAATTAAGAGAGAACTTGTATTAAACTAAAACTTGAGAGCCAAGCTATTCTAATATAAAACTAATCTAAAACTACTCGCTACACTATCTAATATGTGTACTTTTTCTACTATTTCCTAATATATATGTTATGTGCTTTACAAGGCATGAAATAAAATTCTGGAAGCCAAAGATTACAAAATTGCTATTCATCATTAACCAAACGCGCCTCGATGTCATGGGAACCAAATTTTCAATGTCGCGATATCGAGCTTAAAATTAATAAGTGAATACACGACTAGATGTCGCAACATCGAGCATGTTTCCGCTCAAGTCGTCATTTTTCTTCATTAATTCCATTTTGGCCCTCAAACCTTTATAATTTTGACTTTTATCTTTTCGATTTCTAACCTACAAACACACTCAACTAAATAAGTAATGAAATTAAATAGAATTGATTAAAAATTTATGATATTTACCTGCTACCGTCAAATAGTACAAATGCAACTATGAAATACAACTAATAAACGTAAAATACTTAATTCAATGCTAAAAATAGAGATTAAACTATCAAAATGCCATAATTTAAAGGTAAAATAACTCTAGTTTACTAGAGTTATCAAATATACTATATCTTCACGAAGCCTTTCCTATCCACCCCCCCTTCTTTATAAAGTATGTTATTGATGTAGAATTGTGTAGAAAAAATGGAATGTAAAAACTGTAAATCTTGATCTCAACTTGGTGAAAAGGCTGATGGCCTTAGCAAATCATGTCATAGTGCTGTATAATGCTCATATAATTGTTGATATGAGTTCGCCTCTATGTACTGTAGGACTTCATTTTCTCTTGATATACCAGAATGGAACCTGGCTTGCCACGATGATGTGTATAAGGACTTAAAATGGTCTTAAAATTTAATTTAAATCAAAATCAAATGGTAGGAAAAAATGAATAAGTTTTCCATAAATATAAAGTTTTAAAAATGAAATTTCTATTTCAAAGTTAATAGTAGAAAATAAGGAACATATTTTAATTTACAAACCTCTAGCTTCAAGTGGATGCAAGTCCTTTTAAATAAACCTTCTTTCTAATCTTTGGTACATTAAAAAAATAAATGTCTTTAGATTTTTAGTAGGTAAATAGTTTAGCCTACTTGTTAGGGAGCACTTACACTTCAATCACTAGGTTTCACACATTGATAATCCTCCACCATTTTTGACAACCATATGCTGTCTCAACCACATCTAGATGTGTTTAATCATTCTTATAATTCCATGTTTTTCTAACTGCTTCATTCCCAACAAGATGTTACGCAACCGAATGGAGATGTGGCTAGAAAGCTTTTTGAGACTCCATAAACTACTTCCAGTTATGGTTAAGGTTTATAAATGGGTCATGTCTAGACCCTGTCTCGACCCAATTTGGACCCATTAATCTGGTTTTGGATCAATGGAAACTTTTGATTATCCGAATCTGATCCGGATTCGTTCTTCTAATGATTTAGAAGAATATAATAAATGGGTCAGATATGGATCTTGATATTCCTACCCGATTAAGACCCAGATCCAATTAAAATATTTTATATATAATAAAATTAGGTACAATCAGTGTTATTCTATATGTACATATTGATAACTCTAGTAAACTAGAGTTATTTCTTTCTAAATTGTAGCATTTTGATAGTTTAAATTCCGAAGTTGGATAAATAATTGAGGATTTTAGTTAATTTCTTTCATATGTATTTGTATTTTCGTTCTTGAATAAATTATGATAAGTTTTTGTTAAATTTTTAGTTTAATTAAGTGCTTAATGGTGTTAATATCTATGTAGGTTAAAAATTAAAGGGTAGAACCTAGAAGGAACAAAGCTCAATCTGTCTCTTATACACATCTATATATGTGAATTTTAATTGGATCTCGACTCTTAATCGGGTAGGATTCTTCAAGATCCATATCTGACCCTGTCTCTTATACTTACCGTATTAGAGTATAAGATCGCAGGCTTATCTGTTTCAAACCACTTCATCTAAACTCATGAGAGTTAATTTCTTTGGCAATTTTGTAAACTTTCAGTAAGTAACTCTTGATTTTTTGCCTAGTGTAATATAAGACTATTTAAGCTACTTAAAAATTAGTAAGAGTAAGTAGTAGATAGTTTTAGTTAGGTTTTAGATAGTTTAGGATAGTTTGAACTCCAAGTTTACTTCTTTAATAGAAATTTCTCTTTAACTTTCTCTTAGATTTTCTTTTAATTTCTTGTCAAGTTCAAATTTTGATTAGATAATCGTAGTAGGTTAATCACAAGCTTCACGTAGATATAATTTTTATTCTCTAGGAGAATATTGATCATGTAAGAATTTCTTTACCGCAATTTAGGGTTGAACCGGGATCTTTGAGCTTTGGTGGTAACTTTTTGTAAGTAGTGCACTACAATGCTCCATTAAGCACAAAATTTCATCGCCATTTAAGCTTTCTTTTTGAAATTGAAAAATGTTTCGTGATTTCATAGGTAGGCAACTCTTTCCAATGAATAGGAAGTTTAGCTCAATCTTTGCTATTACTATTTAATTTCATGAATTGTAGTCCTTTTAGTTGGGTAATTTGCTTGCTTTTAATTTTAGTCTTAATTTAGTTAATTTAGGTTAGAATTAAGTGCTTTCCTTTACTTGCTTTTACTAGAATAGATTAACTAGTTTCTTAATTTTGTAATGAGTTATTTTCACTTATTTATTTATTTTAGTTAATCTAGCTTTAATTTAAGATTTTATCGCTTTCATTTGATTATGGTTTTTATTAGAATAGTTCTATCATCCATTCCTAAATTTTGCTTAACTACACAAGTACCCATAAATCTTGGTAATTGCCTTCCAATAATCCTACCAAGATCCCTGGGTCTCGCTTTACTCTAGATGTGTATTGACAGAGATGACGTTTAGTTATAACTGTCTCTTATACACATCTAAGGCCATCAGCCTTTTCACCAAGTTTAGATACAAGCTTTACATTTTTTGAATTTTCTGTTTCTTATACATGTTTAGATGGAATTGACTTGAAATTTCAATTGACTATTTGCCTTGGTAGTGTAGTGCATGGTAAGAGGAGTTCAAGAGCCATTCATTTGCTTAGACACAGAAAGGGAGAAAGAGCTAAGAGAACTTAAAAGATTGAGAAGGGTACAACAAGAACAAGAAAGAATAGCAATGGCAAATTCTAATGCTCACCAAGGGAATGTGAACATGGAAAACGAAGAAGAAGAAGTAGTTGGAAATAATGGAATTGGTGGCTATAGAAATGGAAATGGCATGAATGGGAATGGAAGGCCATTAAGGGAGTATGCTTTATCTAATTTTGATGGGGCGAACTCAAGCATTGCATGGATGCCCGTGCAAGCCAACAATTTTGAAATCAAGCCCGCACTAATCAAAATGCTTCAAGCCCGGTATGCCATGTTCAGAGGTGGAGAAAATGAGGACCCCTACACATACCTCATGAATTTTGATGAAGTCTTGGACACATTTAAGTTTAATGGAGTACACCCGGATTATGTGTGGATGAGGGTGTTTCCTTTTTCTCTTCGTGACAGGCAAAGTCATGGTTGCAATCCCACAACCAAGGAACATTCACCACTTGGAGTACTTTCCTCCCGTAAGAACCGCTAAATTAAGGCATGAGATTACATCGTTCAAACAAGATGTTGGTGAAAGCCTAAGGAAAGCTTGGGAAAGATTCAAAGAGTTGCTAAGAAAATGTCCGCATCACGCCATTCCTTTGTGGATTCAAGTCCAAACCTTTTATAATGTTTTACTTCAAGAGACGAAATCCATCGTAGATGCCTCCGCCGACGGCTCTATCTCATATAAGACTCCAAAAGAAGCTCAAGAGTTGTTGAATAGGATGGCATACAACCACTACCATCATGGACCGATAACTGCACCGGTGGTTCATCAACACCAAGCTAATCAAGCCAATGCAAGTAGTGGAGCGTTGAATCTAAACATGCAAGATGCCCTTTTGGCTCAACAAAGCATGTTCATGAGTGTGATGAACAACATGTCAAAAGCGTTGGAGAATCTAGGGAAACCTAGTAGTGTAAATGCTATGACTTCTTCTCCAACTCAACCAAGCATGACATGTGATTTTTGTGGAGGTGGCCATGCCAATGGGAATTGTGAGATGCCATATGGAGCTAATGAGCAAAACAATTATGTGGCCAATCAATCTTCATTTCCATGGAACCAATCCGAGCTTATGGGAACACTTAGTTATCAATATGTACATCTCTAAATTCCCACCTTTCTCATGGAGTAACGCCAACAAGCAATCCAATCCTCCTTACCAACCAAATCCCCAACCTCAAAATGGCCAACACACTCAAGCCCCGAATTCCTCATCTAGACCTTATCAACCGACACATCAAAAAAATGTCCAACCCAACTCATATCAAAATTTCCCCAATCCTTCATTTCGAAACCAACAACAAAGACCTCCTTTCCATTTTGCAAATTCTTCCCAACCCATGTATCATGATCAATATTCTCCTAGAGAGAATTTGGATGAAGAAGGTTGGAAAAGATAAGCCGAGTATTTGAGAAGAGAATTGGATAGGAAATTTGAGCCTCCTCATATTCTTCTTCAACTTCTCCATCCGAAGGCAATCATGACAAGAAATTTGGAGATTCAATTTGGACAATTGGCAAGGTTGAACAATGATAGGCCGTTAGGAGTGCTTCTGAGTGACACCATTCCAAACCCTAAGGAACCATGCAAGGCTATTACCCTTAGGAGTGGTAAAGAGTTGGAAGAAAGAGTTGGGAGAAATTCGGTGAAGAATGGAGAACAAGAAGGGGTTGAGGATGAAGATAAAGAAAAAGGGGAGTCTTCAAATGGGCAAGACAAAATGATGAATGATTCTATTATGCCCAACTCACAAAGCAATTAAGACAGGGATCCTAAGCATCATGAGCCAAAACATGTTAATGTGTCATTTCCTCAAAGGCTAAGGGATGAAGAAAAGGCAAAGAAATTCAAGAAATTTCTAGAGATTTTCAAAAAGCTTGAAATCAACATCCCCTTCATGGAGGCACTAGAGAACATGCCTACCTATGCCAAATTCATGAAACAAGTCCTTACTTCAAAAAGAAAATTGCATGGCGATGAAATTTTGTGCTTAATGGAGCATTGTAGTGCACTACTTACAAAAAGTTACCACCAAAGCTCAAAGATCCCGGTTCATTTTCTATACCTTGTAAGATTAGGGGTTTGCGATTTGGAAGAGCATTATGTGACTGGAGAGCTTCAATAAATCTCATGCCTTTTGGAGTATTCAAGAAGCTAAATGGAGGTCAATTGAAGCCAACAAGTGTCTCATTGCAACTGTCAGATCGAAGCATAAAATTTCTAGATGTGAATAAGCTATATGATTACATACACATCTTCTTATTTAAGGAAGATTTCATTGTGACTAGTTTATATGGAAGAGGATGAAGAGATGCCAATCATACTTGGGAGACCCTCCTTGCCTAAGGCCGTGCACTTATTGAGTTCAGGAAGGGAAGTTGGAATTTCAAGCTATAAACGATAAATTGTTACATCTAATAGTTAATTCATTAACCCTTCCTTCAATTTTTGAAGATGTCATGAATATAAATGTGGTAGATGACTTAATCGATGATTGTAGTAGGAATGCAATGGAGAATTTCTTAATGGAGGAAGAGGTCTCAGAGTCAAATGCACCAAATCAAGATGATGAAGAAGGAATTGAAGAACCCCAGTTATGTTAATCATGTTTTGATGATGACCAAATCATGCTAATGGTTTAAAGACAAGTGTGCAGAAAAATAGGGAGGTTCGGACGCAAATGATCGTCTTGAACAAAACAACCACACAGAGCTTGGACGATGGTAATCGTCCACACAAAGAATTTGAAGCAAGCCTCGACGAAGAACAGCGTCCGATAAATTTCGAAGACTCCTGGACGAAGAACAGCGTCCGATAAATTTCCGAAGACTTCGCTTCTATCGGACGCATGTTCGGACGCATCTCTAGATAAAGAATATCAAACCAAACTGTCTCTTATACACATCTAGATGTGTATAAGAGACAGCGTCCGAACAGACTAGCCGTTGGACCTTTCGGACGGCCGCACTCTTGCCGGCATCGGCCGTCTGAAGGTCCAACGGCTAGTTTTCCATGAGAGAAAATAGCCGTTGGGAAGTTGTTGAAAGCAGATATTTGGCAACTATAAATACCCCAAGGTCTGAATTAAGTAAAAAGAGACTACATTCAATACAAACACTTGTAAGAGCTATTTGAGGAGAAATAGGCTAAAATATTGTGGGTTGTATTGGTTTGAGAAGTCTAGCTTCTTGGCTCAACTAGTGGGAATTAGTGTGAGCAAGAATAGACTAGTGAGTGATCTTCAAGTGTAAGAGTGGAGGGATAACAAGTGTACAAAAGTGAGGTTGTAGTGTAAATAAAACCCTTTGGCTCAACTAGAGGAACTTAGTTGGTGCAAGGGTGAGCCTACTTTGTGTACAAGAAGGTTATTGCCTCACCTTCTTTGAATAGGCACTAGAAGATCACTTACTCCTTGAGAAGCTTGGGAGTTTGGTTTGATATTCTTTATCTCATTCTTATTTGTTCTTTAAGCTTAAACTGTTGAATATCTATTATATTCATTTGTGCTTAAGTATTCATTTGTTGCATAAAGTTTGAATTTCTATTAAGCACTTAAAAAAGGTTTGTCTTTAGAGATAACCTAATTCACCCCCCCTCTTAGGTTGCTTTTGGGGCCAACAATTGGTATCAGAGCATTGGTCTCTTTATTCTTGCTTAAATTGCATTAGAGTAAAGATCATGGCAACCAATAATACTCAATATTTTAGCCTATTTCTCCTCAAATAGCTCCTCCCATGTTTAATGGCATTAATTTTGTTTTTTGGAGGGATAGAATGAAAATTTTTGTTCAATCTATTAATATTGTCCAATTATGGTATATTATTTATGAAGGTCCTATTGAGGCAAATATTTTTGATGAAAATACTAATAGATTAAGGCCTAAAACCAGATTTGAGTTAAATGCACAAGATAAAATAAATTTATCTTTAAATGCTAAAGCTATTAATATTTTGTACAATGCTTTGAATGCAGATGAGTTTTCTAAAGTAAAAGGTTGCATATCGGCCAAGGAGATATGCCTAAATTAACAGAAATCCATGAAGGAAGTGAAGATATTAGAGAGCAAAAGAAGTCACTTCTTGTGGCTAAATATGAATCCTTCAAAATGGAACCTCATGAGAACATTGACAAGATGTATTTGAGGTTCAATGATATGGTAAAGGACTTGGAAGATTTGGGTAAAGAATATTCCTTGGGTGAAAAGAATAGAAAAATTTTGAATGCTTTACCTAAGGAATGGGAACCTAAATCCATTGCCATAGAAGAGTCTAAAAATTTAAATTCTATGCCTATTGATTCTTTGATCATATTATTCTCTAACCTCATTTGAATTGAAGTTGAAAAACAAGCTACAAGATGAGGAGGCAAAGGGAAAAAGAAGCATAGCATTTAAAGCTTCATCAAAAGGGAGAAAAGACTCAAGGAAGCCTCACTTCAACAACTTCCAAATCACTTGGGATGATTGCAATTCGGATGGAGAAGTTGAAGAAGAATATGAGGAGGCTCAAATGGCCTTTATGGCACTTGGCGATAATGAGGTAACCTCTAGTTGTGATTCTTGTGATGATTCATGCAATAATGATGATGAAGATGTTGAATCATTTATTTTTAAAATGCATGAATGTTTGAAAGAATCATATGCTAAGAACAAAGAGTTAAAAATTAAAGTTAATACTTTATTGAGTGCCAACTCAAAACTTGTGCATAAAAATAATTCTTTGACAAAAGAAAATGATGTTTTGAAAGAAAAATTCGTTGGAAAAACCAAGATCATGGAAGAACAAGCTTCATTGAAGAAGAGATTAGATGATCTTGATGTTACTTTGAAAACAAAGAAAGAAAAAGTTTTTGAAAAGAAAAAAACTAGCTATATTTTTGAACAACATCTAGATGTGTATAAGAGACAGGTATAATTTTTCAGAAACTTCTAGGGTGGCAATAAGAACATTACTTGTAATCATTGTCATCAACACGGCCATATAAAGAAAAATTGTTATGTTAAAAGAAATGAAAAATTAGGAATAAATTCTATTTGGGTGATTAAGCATGTTACTAATCCAATTGGACCCAAGAAAGTTTGGGTACCAAAAGTTGTTGCTTAACTTTGTATGTAGGTATGCTTGGAGTGCACCAAGGAATTCAAGATAAATTATCTATGAAGGGTGCTCAAGGCATATGAGCTAAGATCATAAGAAGTAAATGGGTAACATCTAAAGTTTTGTGTGCTTTCATTTATCAAGTTGAACTATGTTCTCTTGAATATTACTCATCTATATGGTCAAATATGTTTAGAATACTAGGATAGTCTTTATACAAATTAGACCTGTATAAGATCAGTCACTAGTCTATTAATTTCTAATAGACATCTCATGAATTCTCTCCTTCTCCGTGTCCTCATTTTATTCATCTTTCAAGGGGGAGAATAAACTTAGGGGGAGCTTTAACTGCATTATTCTTTTTTATGTTTTGATAATGCCAAAGGGGGAGAAATAATGGACTAATGGACAAATTCTCTTGTGTAGTTTTTTGAATTGTCCAATTGATTTGTCATCATCAAAAAGGGGGAGATTGAAGAATGTTTTGGCATGGTCATCGTCATACAAAAAGAATAATGCAGTTAAGCCTCCCCCTAAGTTTAGCGTCCGATAAATTTGAGAAGATGAATAAAATGAGGAACAGAGAAGGAGAGAATTCATGCAGAAAAATTATGATCAATAGCACTTATGATCAAACGCATCCTCGACGTCCAACGAACACCTCGAGAACGGACGCAGTTGTCGGACGCAGGTTCAGCAGCCGCCGTCGAAAGGTCCAACGGCTAGTAACTGTTCGGACGCACTTTGCCGGCATCGCCGTCTGAAGGTCCAACGGCTAGTTTTCCATGAGAGAAAATAGCCGTTGGGAAGTTGTTGAAAGCAGATATTTGGCAGCTATAAATACCCCAAGGTCTGAATTAAGCAAAAAGAGACTACATTCAATACCAATACAACCCACAGCTATTTGAGCCTATTTAGGCTCAAATAGCTGTGTAGAAGGAAGGACAGCAGAAGTCTGCTCTTATTGGTATCAGGTTATATAGTCTAGGATTGAGCAAGAATAGACTAGTGAGTGATCTTCAAGTGTAAGAGTGGAGGGATAACAAGTGTACAAAAGTGAGGTTGTAGTGTAAAACCCTTTGGCTCAACTAGAGGAACTTAGTTGGTGCAAGGGTGAGCCTACTTTGTGTACAAGAAGGTTATTGCCTCACCTTCTTTGAAGAGGCACTACTAGTGCATGTACTCCAAGCTTGAGAAGCTTGGGAGTTTGGTTTGATATTCTTTATCTCATTCTTATTTGTTCTTTAAGCATAAACTGTTGAATATCTATTATATTCATTTTTGCTTAAGTATTTATTTGTTGCATAAAGTTTGAATTTCTATTAAGCACTTAAAAAAAGGTTTGTCTTTAGAGATAACCTAATTCACCCCCCCTCTTAGGTTGCTTTTGGGGCCAACAGGAATGAGGGATGTGAATCACTTGGAGGATGAGTTCCTTATTGCAATGAGCTCCTATTCTCTAGATTGGTTACGGGTTGGCGAATGTGCATTGATTTTCGAAATTCAAATGAGGTTAGAGAAAGGATCATTTTCCCTTGCCTTTTATTGATCAAATGCTTGAGAGATTGGCCGGTTTTGCATATTACTATTTTCTTGATGGTTATTTCGGATACCTTCAAATTGTCATTTCTCCAGAAGACCAAGATAAAACAACTTTCACATGCCCATTTGGTACCTTTGCATATAGGAGAATGGCCTTTGGACTTTGCAATGCTCCAAGTACATTTCAACGTTGTATATTTGCTATTTTTCATGACATGGTTGAAAAGACCATAGAGATTTTCACGGATGACTTTAGTGTTTTGGGTGGCTCATTTGATGATTGTCTTGCAAATTTGTCCAAGGTGTTAAAGAGGTGTGTGAAAACTAATTTAGTTCTCAATTGGGAAAAATATCATTTCATGGTGAGAGAAGGAATCATTTTGGGTTTCAAGGTCTCATCCCTTTGAATAGAAATTTCTTCCAAAATGCTTTTTCTTTCTTTGTTTTCAGAAGTAACATATGCAATAGGTGCCTTGCTATGTCAAAAAGTGAACAAGATGTTGCATGTCATTTACTATGCTAGTAGGACCTTAAATGATGCACAAATTAATTATTCAACAACAGAGAAGGAACTACTTGCTATAGTTTTTGCATTTGATAAGTTTAGATCATATTTGATTGGATCAAAGGTAATTGTTCATACCAATCACTCCGCATTAAAGCATTTGTTTTCTAAGCAAGATGCCAAGCCATGTTTATTGAGATGGATACTTTTGTTGATTCTCAGGAGTTTCATTGGGAGGTGGTCGACAAAAAGGGTGTGGAAAACATGGTAGCCGACCATTTGTCAAGAATTGAGGCATCTAGACTTGTCAATCTTGAAGAAGGGATAATCAATGAAGAATCACCAATTGATAAGTTGTTTGAGGTGAAGGAGGTGAGTCCATGGTATGCAGATATTGTGAATTATCTTATGGAAAGGATACTACCAAAGATGCTAAACATCAATGAAAGGAGAAAATTCTTTGCGAAACTAAAACATTGTTTTTGGGAAGAACCGTTTTTGTTCCGAAAGTGCAATGATCAAGTCCTAAGGAGATGTGTTCCGGAATGTGAAGTATCCGATATGTTAAGACATTGTCCTTCATCTCCGGTTGGGGGCACCATGGAGCTCAACGGACGGCTTTCAAGGTCTTACAAAGTGGTTTATATTGGCCAACTATGTTCAAGGATTCTCGGGATTTTGTGCTCAAATGTGATGAATGTCAAAGGGTGGGTAATATTTCAGGTAAGGAAACATGAAATGCCCTTCATAGCATTATTGACTTGGAGGTATTTGATGCATGGGGGATTGATTTCATGGAACCTATTTCCGATCTCATACTCCAATAAGTACATTTTGGTTGCGGTGGACTATGTGTCGAAGTGGGTTGAGGCAATTGCTACTCCAACCAATGAGGCCAAGGTGGTTACTAAATTCCTTCGCAAGAATATCTTTTCATGGTTTGGAGTTCCTCGGGCTATCATTAGTGATGGGGGATCACATTTCAAGAATTTTCAATTTGAGGCATTAATGACAAAATATGGGCTGAAACACAAGGTTGCTTTAGCTTATCACCCACAAACATCGGGTCAAGTGGAGGTGTCAAACCGAGAATTGAAGAGAATCCTAGAGAAAATGGTGAATAATGCTAGGAAAGATTGGGCATTGAAGTTAGATCACACTTTGTGAGCTTATTGTATGGCATTTAAAACACCCATAGGCATGTCTCCGTACCGTATTGTATATAGAAAAACGTGTCACTTGTCTGGTCTAGATGTGCCCAAGGGCATATTGGGCCATAAAGAACTTGAATTTTGAGTTGAAGGCCTCATATGAAAAAAGGATGCTTGATTTGAATGAGTTGGATGAATTCCGGAGGGAGGCATT
Source organism: Cinchona pubescens (assembly GCA_025175665.1). NCBI lineage: Eukaryota > Viridiplantae > Streptophyta > Magnoliopsida > Gentianales > Rubiaceae > Cinchona > Cinchona pubescens. The sequence continues at coordinate 108,433 of JANKKI010000535.1, forward strand.
TGAAAATTTCTTTAATCTATAAGGAGAAGACAAGGGCATGGCATGATAAGCATATCCAAAGGAAGGAATTTAAAGTCGGTGATTTGGTACTCCTTTATAATTCAAGACTCAAGTTATTTGTAGGAAAGCTTAAGTCAAGATGGAGTGGTCCCTTTGAAGTGGTCCAAACCTTTTCTCATGGAACGGTGGAGATAAAGGGGATGAGGAAGCTTTCAAGGTCAATGGGCATCGGCTTAAACCCTACTTTGGAAGAATCATTGAAGGTGGATGAGAAATCGTCCGATTAACAGAAGAATGAGGGTCATGCCATAGTCAAGTTAGTGGCTATAAAAGAGTGCTTCTTTGGAGGCAACTCAAGTCTTTAATTATTAGTTGTTATTGCTTTCTTTTGATCTAATTTTTAATTGGCTTGATTTTGAGTAAATTGGTTTGAATTAGGTTGGAAGTTTTGTTAAAAAAAAAAAGAGTTGAGTTTTTGAGTTAAATAAATAGTGCTAAAGAATGCGTGAAAATTTTCATCCTAACTTGTGAATTTTTTGTTTGCAGGTTACCCTTGCAAATGGAGAAAAGTGGTCAAGAGTGAAGCAATTTCGGCTAAGTGTGAAAATTCACTTTGCAGAATTGAGCTTGAGACCACAATCTCAAAATTTGAGATCGCAATCTCAAAATTTGAGATCGCGATCTCAAACTCAAACTTCTGGAGGGTAGAATGGTCATTTGGGTTGAGATTACGGTCTCAACTCCAATGTGTAGCAAAGCTATTTTTGCACCGAGATGAGATCGCGGTCTGTCTCTTATACACATCTTATACACTTCAATACATCTAGATGTGTATAAGAGACATTTTCAAGACATTTGACAAGTTTTGTGGATTAAATTGTGGCAAATTTGTGGTATTTAATTATTGAATTGTGGACAAGTAATTGATGCTAATTTGTTTTAGAAGAATTGTGATTTTGAATTGTCCAATTGTTGAAATTATTGGTTTATACAAAAAGAATTTGGGAATTTGTGATTGTGATTTTGTGGTGTTGGTTCTTGATTAAAGGTTGGATTTTTAAATTGGTGATTGAATTCCACTTGCATAAACTTTATGATCTACACTTACACTAGTGCTGAGAGAAGAGTTAGAATGTGAGGGAGAGGGACTAGTTCTAGAACAAGGAAATTCATAGAGGGTACGAGTTGGGAACAACCATTTGAGGGTGGTGAGCAAATTGAATCTCAATTCTCGAGTGATAGGGCTTAGCAATTATTCAAGAATAACGAGAAGCATGACTCAATCTAATTTCGGAATGCTTAACTATAAAAATATCTAATTTAGGAATATATGAAGATGCTAGGCCGCGATAGATGTGTAAATTTGGTCAAGATATTACACTAGTTAAAACGCAGGAGTTAACCCCGGGGCTACCCAGTGGTCAAAGATTTTCATTGTAATTTATCCTTTGACATTCAGATGGAAAGGTACGCATACGGCGGGTTTTGGTAGATTTTAGCCATGTGATTAATGCGTATTTCAACATAGTGCCTTCTAGTCAGAACTTTATAGTTGGCATTTTTGAACAATAAAAATAAGGATATGAATGCAATCAAAGATGCCATTTGTGATAGAAGGGTAGAGTATATTAAGAGTACTTCGTCTGCCACTGAATTAAAATTTGCTCGTCAAGGACTCTCATTAGTGGCTAAGTTGTGGTTTTATTTTATCAGTAGCCGCATTTGGGGGTCCAATACTGTGAGCATAGTTGGCTTGTCTCTTATACACATTAGATGTGTATAAGAGACAGCAGAACTTCAATGCTTCCAATATCTCCAGGTTTGGTATTTAATGCTCTGGTAAATGAAGAAGAAAGGAATGATCTACAAGGGTACTAGTCGTATAGTCAAATGGTGATGCACAACAACTTGACTGTTATTGGAGAAGCTTTAAAGATTACTTTATTAGGCACTTGGGTCCAGCCACCATTGCCTCCGGCATAGCACTTTGGTCCACCTCGTGGATAGTACTACACACCACCAGCGGCTACCACACATCATGAGGGATCTAGCTATGCGGGTGTGACTAGAAGGGACATGGATGATGATCATGAAGAGGCCCAACCTAGTGACGCTGAGGAGAGTCAAGAAGAGATGGAATGAAGAGATGAAGCCACCATTTGCTTGAGCATGGATGAAGACCAATCCTAATCACTGGACCGATTCGATGGATGATGATAATTTTTTTATTAAACACCATAGCTTTTGATTACTTTGGATTACTTTTGTTTTACTTTCAGTCTTTGGAATTAAACGGTATTTTAGTTTTTCTCTAGTTGGCTAATGGCCTTAAGCTGATGCCAAGTTGATACATTTCGATGCTTTATGGATGAAATTTCTTTTGGACTCTCATGTTGACACTTGGTGAAGTTTTGTTGCTTAATAAAAGTAGAGTGGCTAAGGGCCTAAGCTTATGCCATCTTTGCAATAGTTGATGAGTTGAATTGAATGCTGATTTTTTTTTGAAGCTTGAATGCTGAGATGCATGGCACTGTTGCTCTTGACATTTTTACTCAATTTTAATTCTAGGCTTAAAAGTAGGACATAGTTTAAGTAGTTTCTGTTATTTGTGGTTATGTCTTGATGTCTAATTTTGGGTGAATGGAAGGATGATTTATTCATCAATTAGAATAAAAGAGACAAGTTTGGGGGTGTTCATCTTTTTGTGTTGGAAATGGTCATTTTATACATTCTGTTGCCACTTAATGATTAATGGATGGAAAATTGATCAATTAGGTACTCAGTGATGAAAAATTATTGATGTTCAATGCTTTGTGATTGAAGTGTATAATTTATTCAGTTCAAGAATTTTTGTGTGGGTGAGTAATTCATTTGCAACATAAAGAATTCATAAATTTAACATTATTATTTTTCAAAAAGAAGTCTTGAAATTTTTGGAAAATTTATTTGAAATGTATCAAATCACTTATATTATGTGGTTGATGAATTACCTTTTGGAAAGAAATGAGTTAAATGAAGTAGAAGGAATTTTGGGACATTTCGTGTGTTTGCATAGGGAATGTTCTTCTAACTTGTGAATAATTGATATGCAAGATTAATTTTTGGTACATTTCACACATTTTCCTTGGTTTGGGTTACACATCGGATATAAGCGGGCTGGACTAAATAAAATAAATTAGATGTGCATAAGAGAGTATCGATTCCTAATTGAACATCTAAATTCATGATGCCTAGTCGAGAGAGTTGATTAACTTCATAATATTTGTAATTTGAGAAGTAATGATGTTTCAAATGAAAAGAACTAAAACTTTTGATATACTCTTTTTTAGAATGGTAATGCTCTGTGATGTGAAATCTTGTGTAGTGAATGCCGTGCACATCACAGAATGAATTGTAATTTTGGATTGATTTACTCATATACTTCACATATCACGTAGTATTGAACAGTTTTTGAGCAGATTGCTTAATTGTTCTAAGTGCATCCATGATTCATCGAGTGTCACGTCAACTTTGGAGGTGTTTATATGTTTGAATGTTAGTAGGTTTTGTTTAATGTTAATCTTTGTTTTGCTCGGGACTAGCAAAACTCTAAGTATGGGGGTGTGATAACTCTATTAAACTAGAGTTATTTCAGTCTAAATTATAGCATTTTGATAGTTTAAATTCTGAAGTTGGATAAGTAATTGAGGATTTTAGTTAATTTCTTTCATATGTATTTGTATTTTCGTTCTTGAATTAATTATGATAAGTTTTTGTTAAATTTTTAGTTTAATTAAGTGATTAATGGTGTTAATATTATGCAAGTTAAAAATTAAAGGGTAGAAGCTAGAAGGAACAAAGCTCAAGGGACCAGATTGTAAACATGGATGAAATGAAGAATACTGGGAGAAGAGTCAAGATACAGATCTGGATTGGTCCGACCGCGATCTCGACTCGATAAATTGTCTTATCAGTATTAGAGTCGAGATCACTATCTCAAATGTTCTAGATCTGCGATATCGACTACATTGAGAGTTAAGTTTTAAGGGCAATTTTGTAAACTTTCACCAAGAACTCCTGATGTTTTACCTCCTGTAATATTAGACTATTTAAGCTACTTAAACCCTTCTATTTTGCCCCTATAGTATTAAATTTCTTTACTTGCAATTTAGGGTTTCTTAGGTAAATTAGGGTTCTTGATAATTTCTTGCATTTCTAGTTAGAATTTTCAATTTCTTGTATTAATTCCTAGTTAATTCTTAGTGGGTTTTCTTTATTTCTATGAAATATTCAAAAATATTTAGATTTCTAGTTTAACTCTTTCCAATTTATAGTTTAGAAATGATTGCTTTTAATATTCAAGATTTCTCATTTGTAGTCCTTTTAGTTGGGTAATTTGCTAGCTTCTAATTTCAGTCTTAATTTGGTCTAATTTAGGTTAGAATTAAGTGCTTTCCTTTACTTGCTTTACTAGAATGGATTAACCAGTTTCTTAATTTCGTAATTAGTTATTTTCACTTATTTATTTATTTTAGTTAATCTAGCTTTAATTTAAGTTTTTATCGCTTTCATTTTATTATGGTTTTTATTAGAATAGTTTTATCATCCATCGCTTGATTTCGCTTAACTACACAAGTACCCATAAATCTTGGTAATTGCCTTCCAACAATCCTTGTGGGAACGATCTCTACTTCCCTTTACTACTAGTTGACAACCGCATACTTGTGAATAAAGCCTACTATAGACACAAAGCAAAAATTTTATTAATTTATAACTAGGTGTGTAAGGCATAACATATACATATATGTTGTCAATGTAAATTGTATTCTATTATAGAACTCATGCATAAATATAAATTATGAAATAAATATATTTTGTTAACAAACAAACAAACAAACCAAACCTTATTTCCACTAAGTAGGGTCGCTCTTATAAATCTTACTACGTCATTGCGTTCTGTCATGGACCATATCCTTCGTAATTCCTATATGGGCTATATCTTTCTTATAGTTACCCACCAAGTCTTTTTCGGTCTTTCCCTATACCACTTATGTTGACTATTTTCTCTAAATTCTACTCGCCTGACAGGTGTTTCTACTAGTCGTCTTAACACATGACCTAACCACCTTAATTGTGTTTTTCTCATGTTCTTATCAATAGGTGCTACTTCGATCTTATCATGAATATGCTCATTGCATATGTTGTTCATCCTAGTGTACCCACACATCTATCTTAACATTCGCATTTCTACCACTCTCAACTTTTACTCATGTGTGTAATTCATTATCCAATCTTCAAACACATAAATCAATGCTGGCCTAGTTGCTATTGTATAAAATTTACCCTTAAGTCGTAAAGGAATTTTACGATGGCATATTTTTTTGAGGTCATTTTTTATTTAGTCCAGCCCGCTTATATCCGATGTGTAACATCTAGTCAATCTATACCACCATCACTTTGAAGAACTGAATCTAAATATTTAAAATTTTTTCACTTATGGGTATCTCTTGATTTTCGATAATAACTCCTATTCTATTCATACGTGCATTTTTGCTAAATTTAAATTTCATATATTCTGTTTTGATCTACAAATCTAAACCTTTTTTCCTCAAGTGCCGCTCTCTACACCTCAATTTTAGCATTAATCCCATCTTTTATTTCATCTACTAAAACAATGTCGTTTGCAAAACACATACACTGTCGCGCTTCCTTTACTCAGGCGCTTACCGACTGATCGGGCGTCTGACCGGCACCGTCGCCAACGTGTGGTGCTCGTGAAATAGGTGATTGAATGCAAAAATCCTACTTACAATTTACAAACATAAATTACCTACTTACTATTACAAATTTAAATGAATCACCTATTTACTATTACATAACGGGGCCTTTAATGCGACTATGAATTGTATAAAAACGATCTAAACTAGGAAAAACATAGACTGGAGTCGCCACCCGGTGTGTTGGTTCACAAAAAAAATACATCAAAATTTAAAAAGAAAATAAACCCTAGTTTAGATTGACTCCTGGTCCACGTAACTCAAGAAAATGAGTTCGGGAATCCTGTTGTAAAATGGGAAGGTTTGGGATGGATTTGAATTTCCCTCGGCACCCACTTTACCGGCGTTGGACCGATTGCGTGATTTTAGTAGCATTAAAAATAGTCTAATTTTAGTATTCATTATTGCCGACTTTGTAGCATACGTGTGCTTTGAGATAGTTTAAAAGTAATAAAATATGTACATGTTAATGAGGAAACAAAAATTAATGGTAAATATTAACATTGACAGGTAGATTTAGCCCAGGTCCAATTAAAAGTCGCACACATTGAGCTTGTAGTGCTCTTTAACTCCCAAGGGGCCAAATAGTCATTTATCATACACGCGGAGTTTATTTCTAGCCCAATTTTATATTATTGATACAATTATTAAGTCTCAGGGCTAAATTAAATTATAAGAAAATCTAAGAGAAAATTAAAGAGAAAATTTCTATTAAAAAAGTAAACTTGTAGTTCAATTATCCTTTTTGTTTCTTTTACATTATGTGTTAATATGTAAGAGACAGGTCATCGAAAAATTCCAGATAGGCCCACTTGAGACAGATGTTAGGGTTAATTATCAGTTGATCTTTCAGAAGGGCCTAAACGTAATTTAAGAAAATATTCTAAAATAACCTCTCTAAACGAAATTCAGGTTTGCTTAAACGAATGGATAAACAAATTTCGGGTTCTCATTTTTAATAAAAGAAATAAGTGATGGAGGCTGTCTTTATACACTACTAAGTGTATAGAGAAAGGAACTAGACTTGGAGTTAAGAATAAAAGTTGTAGAGGGTTCCAGGAAGTTACAACTTCTCTTTTCAAATTTAAACCAGTTCCTGTTCCATCGCTTGAAATATTGGCTCAAAGTTGGTTGTCTGGAAAATTTTCCAGACTTGGAAATTTTTCTGCAGATACCTCTAGACCAACAGCCTTTTTCTACCACGTTTTTGACCCTTCAAATGGACGATTTTGCTTTGGATTTGAAAAGAGAAGTTGTAACTCCAGGAACCCTCTACAACTTTTATTCTTTAAGTTTAGTCTATCCTCCTCCATCGCTTGAAAGCTTGGCTGTTATTTGGTCATCTCGGAAAATTTTCCAGGACTTTGAAATTTTTCACGCAGATCCTCTGGACCAACAGCCTTTTCAACCACTTTTTTACCCTCTAAATGGATGATTTTTTTAATATTTACAAAGAGAAGTTGTAACCCCAGAACCCTCTACAATTTTCTTCTTTGAGTTTAGTCTAATTACTCTCGATCGTATGGAATTTTGGCTCAAAGTTGGTCATTTGGCAGATTTTTAGGCTTAAGTAAATTTTCTTTGCGAAAATTTTTTTCCCCTTTAGACTGATTTTTGTGCTTTTAATGAATTGGATTGAGTGTAAAAATGGTCAAAGACCATTCCTTGTCATGTGGAGTATGGGCATCCAAATTTTGGTGAAAAATGGGTCAAAAACGCAGAAAACGTGGCCAAAATAGCTCGTCGAAGCCGATCGTTAGCGCGTGAACAAGGAGATCGCTGATCGCTTTTCATGCGCTGAACTCTTCTAGATGTGTATAAGAGACAAAATATATTATTTTTTTTAAATCTAAAAATTCAATAATATTAGAACTCATTCTTAGTATTTCCAAAAGCATAAAACGCATAAGAATAATTGAACATCAATAACATAAATTAAGAAGGAATTAAAGGGTAAATTAAAAGAAAATCAAAGAGCAGGTTAAAAAGGACATTAAAAAGAAAAAATTAAATGAAAATTGAGATACAAATTAAAAAGGAAAATAGGGGACAACTTAAGGGACAAAAATAGGTGTTCTGACTTGCCCCTCTTTGCCGGAGTGTCAAAGAGGATCGAAGAAACTCTAGGCAAAGATTGTAGGCATACCGCATGACCGGATGATTAGATGTGTATAAGTACAGGGAGATTAGATCTATCTCTTAACAGATCTAGAATGTCCTTATTGGGGGAAAGAAATGAACAAAAAGACGATCGTCCGAAATTGAACCATAAAAGACATAATCTGAAATTTGGAAACAAGAACGAAATCCCGAATCTTAAAATGTATCCCACATCTAGATGTGTATAAGAGACAGAAGTTAGTCAGAATGACAAATAAAACTAACTTGACATAACATGTAAACGCCATCGGTAAAGAAACTCTACAAGCAATGTGAATTAAAGCCCGACTTTGTATCATCAATGGCCGTGCTATGTAAACACAAATGAAAAATCCGAACTTTATGTTATCGGGTAAAGACATGCAAGTTAAAATGAAAACCCGAATGGTGAGTTTGTCGGGTAATGCAAACTTGAAATGAAAGCCAAAATTGCTTATCGGCCATTGGAGAAAACGGGATGCAGAACCACGCTAATGGTACAACCGCGCAAAGCGCACAAACGAACAGAGCAACGCAGAGCAACAAAATTAACCGCAATGTAATAGAACCATCTAGCCATTTCTTAACTATAATATTTCATTTTACACAAAAATAGCATGGCTACGTTCATCAATACAAAACTTATCTAATACACTACCCTCTCCAAACAAAAGAGAAGAGATTATCCGCAGAGTCCTACCAAAGAATGTGGAATTTGGAGAAAATTAAAAGTCGCTAACGCTGTGGAGAGTCAAAGACGAGCACCTAATGTCACGGGTGAACTAGCTCAGTGGATATCATATCAGGGGCCAAGCATTTCGATAAAAGAAAACATAATTATAATAACATTTGCGAAAACCATAGTCAAAAAATGTCTCATGCCATTTAAACGTCGAGCATGTCCAAACATAGTCAAAAAGATCCAATCATTTCAAAACATAGTATGCTAAAGCATAGCGAACAAATCCAAGTATTAGATGTGTATAAGAGACAGTGTTTGGAGCTAATAGGTAGTGTATTTCAGTTTGGTAGTAAAGAGGAATTCCAACCATAGGTTGTTGCTCTAATGTTGTAATAGAGTTAACTTGTATAGTTATGGAGTATGGATTGTTGTGGAATGCTATTGATATAGTCCCGGCTATTGCTCCCAAGTATGTTTCAAAATGCATGAGTATCTTTTAGGCTCAATGGTATGACTTTCAAGATAGCCGATCTAGTAATCTACCACACCTACTAGTCCGACGGAGGTCAAGTTATCCCATCACAAGACCCCGTATCAATTAGTTGATAACATATAAGAGACAAGCCCTGTCTCTTATAGTCATATAGCTGTCTCTTATACACATCTAGATGTGTATAAGAGACAGTGCAAATGACCCAATGATGCATCTACAAACATCATACACATAAGAGACAGGTGTTCATACATATTTCGAAAGTCGTTAAACACGTAATACACGTGGAAGAGAATCTATGTTACCCACCTATCAAAGCAAAAACTGCCCAAAAGATCACAGAACGCATCGCCGGCGGTAGGTGGCGTGGTACCTAAAACCTTATAAGAGGACTCTTAGAAGAGATGTAGTTAAAGAATGACTAGAGAAGCGAAAATGACGAAACGATAGAAACGACACCAAAAGCTCTTTGCAAAATGACCTTTTCACAAATTCCGACCAACCGACAAGCTAAAACCCCAAAACACTTAGTTAACCCTCAAATGCAAATTACCTAGACTAGAGATAAGCAGAAAAACGAAAAACTCGCCTCCCTAGGCTATAAGTAGGCTATCCGTGGAACTGTCTCTTATACACATCTAGATACCTAGAGACAGTATAAGAGACAGACCATAGGTTGTTGCTCTTGGAATTCCTCTTACTACCAAACTGAAAATTTTACCTATTAGCTACACGATGATTCAAACATGCTTCCTAACCATCCCACTACCAAGGAAACACTTAAAACCATCAAAAGATCATTAAAGATCCTTCAAACATAACCAATTATCCAAATTATCCTAGTTGCGCCAAACTTCCGCTTACTTACAAAATGAAGGGAAATCAATTCCACTTGGTTTCAAGTCGAAAGTTTCTTCGGTTCAATTCCTATCCAAACTAACCTTAAAACACTCTTAGAACATCATTATATGCATAGACATAAGCATTCATAGCATAACACTCTAGGTCACATATGGAAGACAAAACCCTAACTCATAATCTTAAAATTTGTAATCTAACCATGGAAAGTTGTTAAAAATCAACCCCAATCACTTCCCAACCTCCAAAACACTAAAAACAACCCATAACATACATAAATCATAACTTATAAGGCTGCAAAGAGGGTTTATTTTCAGCCATAAAGAATCCTTCAAAACTTGAAATTAAAGCTTAAATCATAAAGCCCATAAGCCATAAATGCTAAAATACATAAAATCTTACCTTCCAAGTTATTTCTACTTGAAATCCAAGAAAATCTTTGGGGACAAATGGAGAAGTAAATTTTGGCCAGCTGCTGGGCTCAGGGACGAACGGCTATAAACAACAAGAAGAAGACTTAAAAAGAATTCCAAAGTTGACCCAAATAGTACCCAAGTTGACCAAATAGTCTCCCCGAATTGAAAAACGAATAAGTTGAAGGTCTTTATGACTAAAAATAATATGAAAAATATTTTAACCCAGTTAAAATCAAAGAACAAGGCTATTAAAATACTGGGTTTCACAGGAGAAATGCAAACTTGAAATTCGTTTATCAAGTTAATAGCATGGAAACCCGAAATTCGTTTATCAAGGATGAAAATGCGAACCTGACATTTGTTCATCAGGTTAATGAAAATGAAAATGAGAACCCGAAATTCGTTTATCAAGTTAGTAAAAATAGAAATAAGAACCCAAAATTCGTTTATCGGGTGATGAAAATGCAAACCTGAAATTCGTTTATCAGGTTGATGAAAATGAAAATGAGAACCCGAAATTCGTTTATCGGGAGGAAAATGCAAACCTGAATTCGTTTATCAGGTTGATGAAATGTCTTTGATGGGAACTTGACCTTCGTTTATCGGGGATAAAAATGCAAACCTGAAATTCGTTTATCAGGTTGGTTTTCAACCTGATAAACGAATTTCAGGAAATATTTTTTATCGGGGAAAAAATACAAACCTGAAATTCGTTTATCAGGTTGATGAAAATGGAAAATGAGAACCCAAAATTTGTTTATCGGGGATGAAAATGCAAACCTGAAATTCGTTTATCAGGTTGATGAAAATGAAAAAGAGAACCCGAAATTCGTTTATCTGGAAGAAAATGCAAATCTGAAATTCGTTTATCAGGTTGATAAAAATGAAAATAAGAACCCGAAATTCGTTTATCGGCTGAAAAATAAAAATCAAACCTGATATTCGTTTATCAGGTTGATGAAATGAAAAATTTTAACCCGAAATTCGTTCATCGGGGATAAAAATGCAATCTGAAATTCGTTTATCAGGTTGATGAAATGAAAATGCAGAACCCAAAATTCGTTTATCGGGGATGAAAATGCAAACCGAAATTCGTTTATCGAGGTTGATGAAATGAAAATGAGAACCGAAATTTGTTTATCGGGGATAAAAATGCAAACCTGAAATTCGTTTATCAGGTTAAATAAAAATGAAAATAAGAACCCGAAATTCGTTTATCGGGGAGGAAAATGCAAACCTGAAATTCGTTTATCAGGTTGATAAAAATGAAAATGAGAACCCGAAATTCGTTTATCGGGAGGAAAATTTTGCAAACTCATTTTCCATTTTCATCAAGCTGATAAACGAATTTCAGGTTTGGATGAAAATGCAAACTGAAATTTGCAAACTCTTTTGAAATGAAAGCATTTTATAACTGTTTTGGCTCATAGGTGACCGAGGTATATAATTCTGGATCTGTCTCTTATACACATCTAGATGTGTATAAGAGACAGTCATCAACCTGATAAACGAATTTCGGGTTCTTATTTTCTTTCATTTCATCAACCAAATTTTGAATCTCAAATTCATTGCATCAGGTTGATAAAAATGAAAATAAGAACCCGAAATTCGTTTATCAGGTTGATGAAATGAAAAATGAGAACCGAAATTTGTTTATCGGGGATAAAAATGCAAACCTGAAATTCGTTTATCAGGTTGATGATATTGCCAATACAGGATTCGTTTATCGGGATGAAAATGCAAACTCAAATTCGTTTATCGAGTTGATGAAATAAAAATGAGAACCCTGATTTGTATATCGGGAGAAAAATGCAAACCTGAAATTCGTTTATCAGGTTGATAAAAATAAAAATAAGAACCCGAAATTCGTTTATCGGGTGAAAAATGAAAATGCAAACCTGAAATTCGTTTATCAGGGATGAAAATGCAAACCTGAAATTCGTTTACAGGTTGATGAAATGATAATGAGAACCCGGGCTTCATGTTCTAGTTTACAATCAACCTGATAAACTATTTCTTTCACACATGGATTTTGTTGTATGGTTGAATCTAGGTACTCAAAACAATGCGATATTGAGCAAAGAAAACTGTCTCTTATACACATCTATAACATACAAGAGTCAATCTTAATGAATATAATAAGCAATATTGACCGACCTCGGTAAGAGTTGCCTACGTATCCCACCAGGGGAATCGGTCGAACGTAGTTCGATTCTTAAATGATGATTTTCACATATTTGACAACTAAGACATCAACAACAAGAAGAACAACTACAAACAAACAAAATGGCAATGTGTGAGTTAGATAGAAGTACATGAATAAATAATACAGGCACATGGGAGCAATCTTAGTAAAAATCGTGCCATCACCGTATTAACACCGCTTTGCCTTTCATTCTAAGTTATTTGGACTCGATCAGGCAATGCTTTGGATCCAGCGGATACGTGAGCTCTTAAAGGCCAATGACGTTTGATTTCCTTTTAGAGGCATTATTTAATGCCTCTCTAACTGTCTGGCAGACACATCTGGATTGCACACTTTCCCAGGACGTGGACTCGAGAAGTCATCAACCGGACTTTGACCGTTTGCTCGATTTGCCCCTTCCTCAGCGCCTTTTTTAGGTTTTTGCTAAGGTCCTCCCTTTTATTTTTTGCATTTTTCCGCACACTCTCCTTTTGCCTAGGCCGCCCTGTAGGGTTTTCAACCTAGCCTCTCTTTAGCTTTTGGTTTTTTTTTTTTTTAAAACAAACAAAGGTGCCCTTTCCGGGTTTTCACCTAGGAGGTCACAAGTAAAACAGCAAGGTGTGGGAGTAAACGGAAGACGTCTAATAAGTAATCAGCTTTTGGAAAATGCATGCCGAGCTTTACTTTGAAAAGTAAAGTTCGCATGCAGGTAAGGCAGCCTTCCCTGTTATTGGGATAGAAATGTTAACATCAACTGCCGAGACCGCACAAACTTCTCCCTTTAAGCCTATGCAGAACTTAGGATAGTTAGGGTCAAAATGGGTTAAGTCGTGTGATTGGTAAAAATTGGGATTATCTTAACAAAAACTTGCCCCAGTTTAAGATGGGCGCTGTTGGTTTTAAAAAAAAAAGCTACCAAAAGCTGGAAGAGAGGCTAGGTTGAAAACCCTACGGGGCGGCCTAGGCCTGTCTCTTATACACATCGTTTTTAGGTGAGAGTCTTACTTGAATGCAAGATCGAATGGGAAATAGAGGAAAAAAATTGCCCCAGTTTTATTATAACAAACTGAGTTTTGTTGGGTATTTGTTTTGGTCAGCATCTCGAACTTTTCTTTTTTTTATATCTCTTCTCTTTATTTGCCTATAGATGTGTATAAGAGACAGTGATTGCTGTAGACCCAGGTCAGGCCGAAGCTATCCGTGAAATGACAACAGTTTTGAAGTCGGACAATCCAGCAAAGGTAAAGAGCCTATGCAGGCCCCTAAGGCTGTAACAGACAAAGATGTGGAGGACTTTCTAAGATTGATCAGAAATCTCCGTAAGGATAAGAGCTCCTCCTGATAATACTTTGTGTACAATGAATGGACCCTGCCAGTTAGGAGCAAACTTGCCCTTTGCTTCGTCCTGTATTGGCAATATACGTTTCAAAACTAGATCGCCAGCCTGAAAATGTCTGGGCTTGACTTTCTTGTTGTAAGCGATACCTTGGGGGACATTCTGCAACTAGACATTCTAACTCAGCCTGTTTCATAAGAATGCGTAGAGAAGGGATCTCTACTTTCGCTGGCAAAACAGCTTCCATTCCGTACATGAGGGAGTAAGGCGTTGCCCCAGTAGATGTCCTGATGGAAGTCCGATAACCCAACAGTGCATATGGCAGCTTTTCATGCCAATCACGCTGACTGTCAACCATCTTTCGAATAATGCTCTTAAGATTCTTGTTGGTCCTTGATCGCCCATTCATTTTTTCGTAGATGATGGAATTCCGATGCTTAATCTTGAATTGGGCACAAAGGCCATCTACCATGTTATTGTTTAGATTCTTGGCATTGTTGGTAACCAATGTATCCGGGATCCCAAAGCGGCAAATGATGTTCTTTCGGATGAACTCTGCCACTACTTTCTTTGTGACGTGCTTGTAGGATTCAGCCTCGACCCACTTAGTGAAATATTCAATCGCTACTAGAATGAAGCAATGACCATTAGAAGCTGGCGGCTCGATCAATCCAATGACGTCCATTCCCCAAATTGAACAAGGCCATGGAGTAGTAATGTTGTGCAATTCAGTTGGTACTGCCCTTATAAGAAACAGGTGCTGCCTTATGATGATACTGTCATTTACCGTTTAGGGTTTCATATTGGAAAAGCCAGGGTCCAACTGTCTTAGTAGGAAAGGCAAATCTGTATGATGCTGAGGACTTTCACATCATCAAAAGTGTCAGAGTCATGGCCTGATAAATGTACATTGATCTGAATGAAACGCAGAATCTTTGATTCAATCCAAATAACTTACTGAAGAAAGGCAAAGGAGGTTGTTAATGAGCTGTCTCTTATACACATCTAGATGCACAATAAGAGACAGGTATGATGCAAGCCTCATACTCGCCATGTTGTTCGTACACGGAAACAGTAATTTGGCTGTTCTTGGGGAAGTGTCTCGCCTCCCGGAGATATCAAAGCTCGCTCCTATGCTCGCACCGAAAGTGTTGGATGAACCATCAAAGAATAGCCTCCAATGTGGGCATTCATCTTTCATGTCTTGGCGGTTAGGCAGCTCTTAGCGAGCTCGGTCACCTTGCTTATAGTCTGTCTCTTATACACATCTCCTTGGGTTCTCAAGAAGATGATTCGCTATCGCTTGTCCTTTGATAGCCTTTTGAGTAGTAAAGATGATATCGACTGCTAACAACATCGCCATCTAGCCAAGCGTCCGAGGCATAGGCTTCTCTAACAGATAGCGAAGGGGATCACACTGAAATGAGATAAGTGGTATGACCCAGAGATAATGCCTTAGCCGTTGTGAGATCCAAACTAATGCACAACATGTTCGTTCTAGAAAAGAATAATTGGATTCATGAATTGTAAACTTCTTGCTTAGATAATAGATAGCCTGTTCCTTTCTGCCCGAATTGATCATCTTCTCCAAGACACCCCCCATGGATCTGTCCAAAATCGACAGATACATGATTAATGACCTCCCTGGCTTTGGGGGGACCAACACAGGAAGGTTCAAAAGATAATCTTTGATTTTGTCAAAAGCCTGCTGACAACTCATCATTCCAGTACATCAGTGTATTTTTTCTCAACAGTTTGAACAAAGGTTCACAAGTAGCTGTCAGCTGAGCAATGAAGCGACCGATGAAATTGATTTTACCCAAGAAGCTTTTACGTTCTTCCGAGTCTTTGGCAGGCATATCACGGATAGCTTCGATCTTTGCTGGGTCTATCTCAATCCCCCGCTTACTGACAATGAAACCTAATAACTTTCTGGAAGGAGCTCCAAAGGCGCACTTTGCCAAGTTCAACTTCAGATTATATTTACTCACTCTCTCAAATACCTTCTTAAGATTGGTGCTGTGTTCTCGGCCTTCTTGGACTTTTGTCGATTGCTTTGCTGGGTATCACCAAATCCTAGTGGACGCCTGTCTCTTATACGCATTACTTGTGTTATAAGGGACAGGTTATATCTCAGTTTGCGTCCATAAGATGGCAGAACTCTATGCCAGAATGTCCCCAAGGAGTAATGAATGCTGTCTTTTCCCTGTCTTCCTCGTCCACTAGGAAATTTGGTGATACCCAGCAAAGCAATCGACAAAAGTCTCCATCTTATGGCAGGCAGCACTATCTAGAATGATGTGAATGTTTGGCAGCAGAAAATCATCCTTGGGACTGGCCTTATTTAAATCTCGATAATCGACACAAACTCCTCAGCCCAGAGACAGTTCGGTTACTGCCGACCATATCGAGAAAGTCCAAAGCTGAAATCGGGATACACATCTAGATGTGGCATTAAACTGCTTGATGATTTGTTCTTTGATCTTTAAACTCATTTTCGGCTTAAACTTCCTTGGCTTTTGCTTTACAAGCAGGCATTTAGGATCGGTGGGAAGTTTGTGAACCACTACATCTGTTGAAATGCCAGGCAAAGACGTCTTGGAACAAAATCAAAAATTCTATCATCTCTTTCCTCTGCCCTCTAGTCAAATATATGTTGATTTTAACCTTTCTTACGTCCGTGTTTGTCCCAATGTTTACCGTTTCTGTTTCTTCCAAGTTAGGCTTTGATTTTTCCTCATGTCGCAACCGATCTCATTTTCAATAATGACACTCGTCCTCATCACTCTTGATTGTGTAGAAATAGGGTCAGTGTGATATCGAAATTGCACTCATCGGCCTCATAAATGGTAGTATCCGAAGGATCAAAAGTATTGATTTTGGGCCCATCTGGGAGAAAATAAAGTATGAAACGAAAGAAAACAAAATGAGCTAAAACATCTTGAAGAAAAAGTTCTCATTAATCAAAGATTTGTACAAGTGATCCTAGAGAACATAAACTTAACATTCATTGGTCATCCTATAAAAAATCAATTGTCTTCAGAATTCATCTCCAAAAAGATGAATAAGATGAATCATGAAGGCAATATCATGATTGTACTTGCCTTACTAATTGAATTGTTTTCAAGATTCATCTCCAAAATAAATGAACGAGATGAATCATGAATACAATGTGTGTATAAGAGACAGCTACCAACGCAGATGAATACATTTGGGCTCGGTTCCTGCGCCGAATGTCATATCAAGTTGAAATTAAAAGGAGCAAATGCTAAAAATAATATCCTTTCAAATTTACCGAAACTCCCTGTGACTAGGGAGATCATCAGATGTCCAATTGTGCAATTGGTCGATCTCAGCAAATGGCAGCTCAGTGTCATCCTCCTCCGCCTGCTCTTGAATAATTACCCCCGCAAATAATTTGGCTATCCCTTGGATAAGGTCCTCCTTTTCAGCCTCATCTGCATCAAGAGCCATAATGGCGGCAGAAGATGTAAAAGTAATCTTAAGAGGTGGAATGACAATAGGCAATGCTCGACCTTCCTGTTCAGCTCTCTTCAGCTCCTTAATCTCCCTCAACTGCCTGGCATTCGGGCAAAAACCAAGCCCAAATGTATTCATCTGCGTTGGTAGATCAATAGGGTGTGTTATGC
The DNA here is from genome assembly GCA_025175665.1 of Cinchona pubescens. Lineage (NCBI taxonomy): Eukaryota > Viridiplantae > Streptophyta > Magnoliopsida > Gentianales > Rubiaceae > Cinchona > Cinchona pubescens. The sequence continues at coordinate 125,948 of JANKKI010000535.1, forward strand.
CTTGCAAATTCATCCCCAAACTTTGGCCGATGCGATATTCTCCATGCAGATATCCTTTGCAATCATTACACTCGCCTTATCCCGCACAACTTTCATTGATGACTGCTCCAGTGCCCTCGACAGAGGGCCTGGAAAGCAGTCATCAATGAAAGTTGTCTGGGATAAGGCGAGTGTAATGATTGCAAAGGATATGCTCTCATTGATGAATATCATCTTCGGCCAAATACTGCAATCTTATACAATCTAGATGTGTATAAGAGACAATCAACAGATGGATCTGATAGTGTTCATTCACCTGCAGAATGGATCCATGGGGACGTCCTCATCGAGGATTATATACCTCAACAATTGGAAGAACCTGGCAAGTGACCTGATGAACAGATGGACCGACCATGAAAACAAGGTTTATCTCTCCGGTGGCTTAGAGAAAGCCCCGACCTGTCTCTGATCACATCTAGATGTGTATAAGAGAAGACATTGAGAGATTCCCACTTATCCAATGTCTGTCTCTTATACACATCTAAAGCAGTATAATTATCAACCATGACCCTAGGCAAATGCCGCCCCTCACATCTAACCGAGATGAATAGAGCCTTGTTGTGGTTGCTCCCTTCAGAAGTTAAGTCATCATCAGAAAAATAAATTTATACACATGTGGAGGACTTACCTTGTTGGATTGTCATCCTCATGTGTGTTGTCATTTGTGATTCGGCCTGACCTCGTGACAGCAGACACTTTCTCCTCAGAAACTGGCTTTCCACCGACTATCACAGCTGAAGATTGGTAATTCTACGGCACTGTATGTGTGCTCTCAATTGGCAATTGTGTTGGTAGTCATTACACAATGGGGGACATTGTGCTATAGCTGTCCTCATACATCATCTAGATGTGTAAGGCTCAGACAGGCTCCGAATCAATGGGAATAAAACGGTAGCCATCTGAGTCATTGTGACTTCTTTGATCTGCTTGTGAACCCTCTTCGATCTCCAGTTGAGATATACAGGGAGATTGAACATGAGCTCATGCCTCAGTATCCGATTAGTGTTTACTTCGGAGCCCTTTGTTCAGCTGCCATATAATGACAATCTCTTCTTGATCATGTGCTTGCACCTTGTTCTTCAACGTCCAACAATTAGCCGTCCAATGGACACCACCCCGTAATGAGAAGGCCAACTGGCGTTGGCGTCAAACGTATCCGGAACTCCCCTCGGATACTGAGGAGGAGCTATAGGATTCAATCTCCCTGCCGATCTCAACTGCTCATATAGTTGCTCGATGGGCCGTCCCAAGTTGGTGAAATTACGGGGTGGTCTGTCATGTGGTCTGGCTTGGTTGGGGTTTGGTGGAGAGAAGTTATTTGGCTGGTTGGGTCTTTGACTGCTTACAACATTCACATCCTTTTAGACCATATGGGATACACCAACTACTAGGCACGGGCACTTGTACTTGTGTTTGGTATACGGGTTGAGGATAGTATTGAGGTGGTAGTGGAGGTGGTGCATAAAAGGGTTGTGGGTTAGGTCTTTGGTATTGATGGAAATTGCGTGGTGGTTGGCGGTTGGGTTGGTTGAAAATAAAAGTCACTTCCTCTTCCTTCTTGTCAAGCTTCTTGCTCAGGATTTCTTAGCCACGACGTGCTCCCGCATGGATTCTATCCGAAGTTTGAATGGTGCCAGTACCGAAGAAGACTGGAGCTGTCTCTTATTTCAACACCGCTTGCTGGACGATTTCTGAAAAGGATTTACCAATAGAAGACGGTCAACATTTTCACAGTCAAGGAGGTTCTTGTGCATCAACAGAGGATCTGCCCTCTTATACACAGAATAGTACACATCTAGATGTGTATAAGAGACAGTTTATTGCATGTCCTATTTTTATGGGTGTCGTTCCAGACTTCCCTTTAGGAATTAAGATGATCACCGGTCGGGCTCTAGTGTCGCGGTTATGTGCTCGTACTGTTTCACAAAAGCGATTTGCCAAGTCCGTCCAATCCTGCAGTTTTTTGGGATCAAGCATTAAATACCATGATAACGCATTTCCCTCCAGGCTTCTGGCAAATACCCTCATTGCTATCCGAGGATCGCCGTCGGATTCCCACAAGTTGCGAATATTTTAAGGTGAGCTACCGGATCCCCGCCATTGTACTTTGGAAATTCGGGATTTTAAATTTTGGCGGCAATTGCACCTCGGGAATAGACATAGATCTTGGTAGTCGATAGCTCTAAATTTATCTATCCCTGCTTGCTTCATGAAACTATCGAACCGCTCCATCTTTTTCAATAGGGCATCATTGATGGTGGGGAGGTGGTGGTGGCATTAATTCAGCTTTCTCTCCCGGGGTATACTCCAACTCAAGAGGAGGTGGTGGTGGTGGAGTTGGACCTGTCAATGGTGGCACTGAAGTTGGAGGAGGTTGATTTTGTGATGGTGGGGGTAGCGGCATCCCCATGCCGGCATTAGGCATATAAGGAGGCAGCATCTCCTGATTGTCGGGGTGAGGCCCATAAGTTTGCCTATACCATTGCATTTCTTGGTTCATACTGGCCATAGCAGCCATCATAGATTCTATCTGTTTCGCAACTCTGCTATCTCCGGGTTTTGATCCCCACTGGTCCCTTCCATATCTTTTACCGATACGGTGCTCATACTGTCTTCAAATCGAAGTTTACGTGCACGCGAGTGTGTATAAATAGGGCTGCGTTGGACAGCTATTTTGACACTTAGTACCTACATATTAAAACATAATAAAAAAGAAAAAAAGGAAAATTTAGATATATCTTTACAGCATAAAACGTGGTTCCTTCCCCAGGAACCCTGAAAGCAAAAAAACTCTAAAGGGGACGAAGCCCGTTTGAACTTATTTGGCGAGCTCCTTTAGATGGTCTCGTATCTTCACTATTTACACATCAGTAGATGTGTATAAGAGACAGTAGTTGAACAACTAGACCGCATTTAAATATTTGAATCATCGGCCATCTCAGTGCATGCCCTCTTTCGATTGTATTCCTGCTCTCGAATACAGGATTTCTGTTCTTGAAGTCTTTTGTAAGCTTGCCTGTGCTTATCTAGAGCTATCTTCGTTCCCACTCCTGTAGCAAATAGGGCACTTTGGTCGCCTTTCCAATTACTCGAGCGGAACTCATCTGCATGAAATACATGTTAGCCTTACCTAAGGCTGGTACCCCTTTAGAGCCTTTATAAAATGAACACGCAATCATGCAAATCCCATTGTAGGTTATGTACCTAGGGATAGGTATGCAATTCTATGTACGGGTATCCGATAGGGTATCCCTTCTACGGCTAATGATATGCAATAAGTAGCCTACGGTGGCCCTACAACGCTGGGGTTAGCCTAAATGCACACAAGGGATAATAAAACTTTAGAAACATGTCGCACTTATCTCCTATTTTAAGAAGCAACCATATGCCTTTGACCCTACCTAAGGCTTATGCAGTTATGCAAAAATCAAAATTTACTCTTTCTTGCGAGAAGTAGATACAAATTACATGGCCAAAGTAAATCATACGAATCAGAAAAACTAATTACTATTACATAAAAAAATTGTAAAGCTATTTACTATTACAAGCCAGAGAAATGGGTAGATCTTACCGCCTCGTGTCTAGTGTCCTAAACAAGGTCTCCACGATTCTGCCCTATGGTTTAAGCTATATGACCATGAGGCTAGGCTTACTAATGCAATCTAGATAGGCTTGGTTCCCGAACCTTCAGACTTTGGGCCCAAAAATAAAATCCGTCAATTCTAATGGAACTTTCTGAAGCAAACACAGCGCGTTTGGCTCTAAAGGTTTGATGCACCCCAGTACCCCAAAAATTTCTCCCAAATTAACCACAAACAGGTATAATAGCAAGATATATTAAAACATGTACAATAAAGCAAGAACAAATCACACCATAAGTAGACAGGATATGGCACGTAAAACGAGACCTAAATCGAGCAAATTGGCACTCAAGACAACAAACATAGTGAAATACAGTAAAACCAGTGTAAAATAATTTGAAAAGAACAAGAAAGTAACATGTGGCACATAAAACGAGACCTAATATTATTGAATCGGCACACAAGACAAGAAATGGTGAAATACATTAAAACAAGTGCAAATTAATTGAAAAGAACAAATAAAGTAACATATAGCATAGGGCACGCAAAACGAGTTGACCATCAGGTCTCCATTCCCTTCCCCTATTATGTTTGTAAATTGTAAGGCTTTTGAAATAGGTGATTGAATGCAAAATCCTACTTACAATTTACAAACATAAATTACTTATTACAAATTTAAATGAATCACCTATTTACTATTACATAACGGGGCCTTTAATGCGACTATGAATTGTATAAAAACAATCTAAACTAGGGAAAACAAGACTGGAGTCGCCACCCGGTGTGTTGGTGCGCCGGGACACAAAGTGTATAAGAGACAGGTAGAAAAGACCTGAGATTAAAAGTAATAACGGGCTATGTACATGTTAATGAGGAAACGAAAATAAATGGTAAATATTAACATTGACAGGTAGATTTAGCCCGGGGCCAATTAAAAGTCGCACACATTGAGCCTGTAGTGTCCTTTAACTCCCAAGGGGCAAAAATAGTAATTTGTCATGCACGCCGGAGTTTATTTCTAGCCCAATTTTATATTATTGATACAATTATTAAGTCCTGGGCTAAATTGAATTTGATTCAAATATTTAACGTCTAGTTATACACATCTAGATCCAAAATTTGACATCAAAAGGGTAAATTCACATAATTTAACAAATAAGATAAGGCATAAATATTATATTGAGACCAATAAACATTAAAATAAAGCACCAATCATCACAAAATCAATTAATCAAAAAAAATGTGAAAAGATCAAAGTCTATTTACAATTAGATACTCATAAGGGCAATGGTTAGGCCTGTTCTTATTCAACATCTAATTTTTGCATTTGATAGCCCTCAAATCATTTTTGCATTCCAAATTAGGTGGTTATTGACATTGTTCCGTACTCAGGGAAACCCATTTATCATTAAAAAAAATAGAATATTAAATAATTCCTTAAGGGCCTAAATGTAAATGAAAAAATGATTTGAGGGCTAAAAATGCAGAAGTCTGAAATTTGGAGGGCCCAAACGCAAATAAAATTTTTTGAAATTTTGAACAAAAGCAAAAAACCGGATAAAATATGACGTGGCGCAATCTGGCGGTGCCACGTCATCGATGACGTGACACCAAGTGGGCCCTATCAGGGGGGCCTAAATGTAATTTAAGAAAATATTCTCAGGCCAAAATGAAAAAAACTGAAATCTGGAGGAGTAAAATGGAAATACAATTTTTCTAACCTTTCTTTTTTGTGCAGATTTTTGTGGGCTACCAGCCTTCTTCCACCACGCTTTTGACCCACCACATTAACGATTTTGATTCGGGTTTGAAAATAAAAGTTGTAGCTCCAGGAACCCTCTACAACTTTTATTCTTTGAGTTTACTCCAGTTCCTCCTCCATCACTTGAAATCTTCGCTCAAATTTGGTTGTTGTTTAATTTTCCAGACTTGGAAATTTTTCTGCAGATCCTGTAGAAGAACACCCTTTTTCTGGTGTGTATTTTGACCCTCAACTAAACGATTTTGCTTAATATTTACAAAGACTGTTTTAGCCTCAGGAACCTTCTACAAGGGTTCTTCTTTGAGCTTAGTCTAATTCCTTAGAATCGTATGGAATTTTGGCTAAATGGTTGTATGGAAGATCTAGTCTAATGTATTGTTCACGCGCTGAAATTTTTATTTTTTTATTTTTTTTATTTTTTAAATGTTTATTATTTAAACCAATTAATTAATTTAATTAATAATTAGTTAATTAATAATAATTTAAATAAATTTTTTTATTTTTTTTTATTTTAACATTTTTTCCTGTCTAAATACTCAATAATATTAGAACTCATTCTTAGTATTTCCAAAAGCATAAAACGCATAAGAATAATTAAACATCAATAACATAAATTAAGAAGGAATTAAAGGGTAAATTAAAAGAAAATCAAAGAGCAGGTTAAAAAGACATTTAAAAAGAAAAAATTAAAAGAAAATTGAGAGACAAATTAAAAGGAAAATAGGGGACAACTTAAGGGACAAAAATAGGTGTCTACAGGATGTACAGTCACTGGCTTAATGTTGGCGTCGGCTATCGCTTTTAGTTCATTACTGGGATGTCAGATTTTCACGAAGGCAAATTTTTGTTTGACTCCTCCATCTGCCTATGCCCGAAGGACTAGCCGAAGAGACTATTGATAATGCATAAAAAGTTCACCAATGATACTTGTTGTACAAGAAAACACATTAAGGGTATCACTATAAATTACGCACATGAATAGCTTAGAACTTAAGCTGTGCTGGCCAAGGCCTATGTGACATGCATAAATAAGGTACTACCGTACCAATTGGTAACTTATGCCACATAATAATATTAAACACAATTCTCTCATTGTTCTCTCTACTTTCACCATTTTTTCTTTCTAATATTTTTTGATTTATCAACCAAAAATATCACATAGAAACCCATGCACAATACCAGATGTACATCACATAAAACTAATTGTAATTTAATTGCATTTCTTTGGTTTTTATTTACTCCCAATCCTTGTTCAATTTCTTACTAATTTTTTTTTAGAAATTTTGTAAGAATATTTGTCGAATCTACCGGAGTTATGTAGAGATATAAAGGGTCAATTTTTTGAACATTTTCCAGAAGTATTCATCTTTTAAGAGCAATTAGTATTTGTTCTTTACTTTTCTGAATATTATTTCATTGTGGTAGCAACTTTTGTCAAGATTTTATTTCAGAATACTTTTGTGGTTATGTATCTAGAATGTTGATAAATGGTTGGTCCTAGATTGCATATGACTTTTGAGAGTTGTTGTGTTTGAAATTTTTTGGAGACTTGGAACTACAGAGACACATCCTAAGCAACTATATATATATATATTTACAGTACTCCAAAGATTGCTATTTGAGTGACACGTGACTTTATTGAATATGACTTTAAAATTGCAGGTCAAATTTTAATCATGTTCTTTCCTTTGCCTCTTACTAAGATGTTTTTAACTTGCGTAGTTTGATTTTAGATTTTACTTATTTTAGTAAACAGAAACTACTGAGATTTTTATTAGAGTGGAGAATAATAAAGATGATCAACAAATATGATGTCAATAGCAAATAAAAGATTTCACTTTATATCAACATATATAGTGATTGTTCTGGTACCAAAATTTCTTTGTGTATAGAACGTGTTCCTTTTTTTTTACTACATTTATTTAATGTTTATCCGGTTTTTTGCTTTTGTTTTTCTATAGATTAGCCAATCATGAATTGGATAAGTTTGACACATTTTACACGACGATAGACTCAGTTCAAAAGGTAAAAGCCAATGGCATTACAGAAAGGCATTAGATATATATTTACTTACATAACATAAGTTATGTAAATTTTTTTTTTTAATGATATTTGGGTTGTGCCTCAGTGAAGTAGTCCACCAAAAATTTTCTTTTGTCTTAAAAAAGTGATTGAGTGTCTCGAATTTTTTCAGAAAGGTTTCTTTTTTTTTTTTTTTTCTTGATATCAAAATTTTAAAAAATATATGAAAAAAATTATGTCCAATCGGATTTGAATCTATATAAAAGGTTTAGAAGACCTCTGTCCTAGATGTGTATAACACTTTTCATTAAAGTTTTTTCTTATTTGACTTTTCCAAATGGAGTAAATTTTTTTGTAAAAAGTTACATTAACACATTTCTCCAATCCCTTATATTAGTATTTATCTCAAGTATTTATACAACCGTTAGTAATTGCTCCATATCCTCTTGTGGGGTATTACTTTATTATTTATTCCGGCTTATGTATGCACTTGTAACTTGTCGTTTTGTCATATTTTATTTGGTATATCCATCATAAAACATAACTTAACAATGACCTTTTAAATGTTTTCCTACTCTTTTTCTACCGTTATAGTGTTTGTAATTAAAGAAAATGGAACAAAAAAATCCAAAGAATTTGGAAAGTGTATCCCTCATAAATGCTTTAATCATTAAACTCAAATGGTATGCATATGACTAGAAGGATATTGCACAAGGCATAAAAGGATACAGTAATGTTTACCTTGTGAACTTAAAATTGATATTGTGCTTTCTTATTTATTTAGTTTTCACTTTTTCAAAGTAAATTAGATACACCTACTACTTGGACTGATTTAATATGCTTGGCATATAAGCAAACATGACTATTTTTAGCTATTTTCATATTTTAGAGGAGCTATTTGTTCATACTGAAAAAAATTTGCAAATCGAGTACTCAAGCGGTTTGATTCATTAGTTTCAATCACATGATTATCATGCAGCTTAATTCATTAATTTGTCTATGATTTCCATCATAGACAGTTTAGATTGGTTAATTATTTTTAAAGATAAGGGATCAAATTAGTCTCTTACGATAGATAAGAGACTAAATTAATTTCAATCCCAAAAATAAAGAACTAAATTAATTTTTTTCTCTGAATAGAAACATGCATGTTTAGTAATTACTTTGTCCCCCATGGCAAAAGGAATTTGTCATTTCCTCGATAGGACAAGAAAAGGGACAGTAGAAAGTGGCCGCTCTCAAGATTGCATAGATCATTTTATTCCTGTTTAGAAGAATTAAAGAATAAAAGAAAATTTCAAACAAATATTCAACAAACAAAGGTTTAAATAATTAGCCTTTTAATACTTTCTTCAAAATTCAAATAGCCTTACTAACATGCTTTCTTGAACATAATGTGCAAGACTTTTTTTTAAAAAAAAAACTACAACTTGTTACATTTAAAAATAATTAGAAAACTACTTGTAGCTGGGTTATATTTAACAAGAACCAGTTGATTCAAATTGTTGGTGGGTACAAGAACTGCACCTAACCAAAAATATGTACATCAGTTTGTGGTGTAAAGAACATCACATTTACAAAGACCGATAATAATTTGTTTTCCGTTTGAAATTGTGGTGTTTTTACTAAAAAAGTATTTTTTCTAGTCTTTGATAAGTATTATCTCTAAATTTAGGGATAGAACTTTTAGTCACAAAACTAATTACTTTAATACAAGCTAAATATTGGTGTTTTTAGATTAATTTTTATTTTTATAATAATTAAAGATAAAGTTTGGTTCATTTTACTATGAATTCATAATTGAATAAAGATAAAATATTTTTAAAATTTTAAAATTATATATTGCCAAATATAAAAAAGTACTTATATAAGTTTGTACCTAAACAATAAAAATTAAACACTTATCAAATACTTTCTTTAAAATTCTTTTGAGTAAAGTATTTCATGATAAGTCATCGCAACTTCAAATGACACACCAGCACCAAGATCATAGGGCACATAAACATTAGACCAATAATTGGATACAGTTCCTAGTTAAAAATAGTCACCATTTCTGAAAAAGTATTTGCAAATATGCCAGTGGATAGACATGTCACATTCTAATGACATGGTTACTTGGTTAGTACTAAAGAAAGAAAGCCAAATAATATATACACACTCTTAAAAGTCTCTTAAACAACTCTATTTTCCTTTATCAACTAAAGGCATAGTAAAATGTTTAAATTTGCACTACCATAATTTTCTATACATAATATACCCTTATCCATATCCTAAATGTGCACTACCATATTTTTCTCATATTTCTTTTTCATATTCATTTTTAATCAATATTCTTACAATTAAAAGATGACAGTCATCATAAAAAATAAAAAAAATAGTCCAATTACCAAAATTTTATTCACAAAAAATTAAAAGCCTATTTATGGTTGTCATGCAAAAGAGATACGACTAAATAGCTCAAATACAAAACCACTACTTTGATTATTTTCTACTGGAAAAATATTAAAAATATTAATTGCACAAAAACCAATAGGTACATTAGAAAAATGTTAAATCAGTAATTCTATAATACTATTACAACTACGTAAAAAGCAATCACAATAAAAAAAATGTAGTCTAATTATAAAAACTTTCATTCGTAAAAATATTTTTAAAAAACAATTATTCATGATTGTAATAAAGAAGAGTTGACCTCAATACAAGATAAATTTATAAATCTTATAAAATATGTTCATTGAATTGGATTTCAAAAAAGTTAAAAAAATATATAAAATTATATTCAAAACTTTTTATTCTTTATTTATACTTGTAAAATCATATTACCAACTCACTTTACATGAGTTAACCATCAAGCACTTTGCTTGGATATGAAGTTAGATGTTTGAATCTTTGCTTTACATTCTTAAAGATAGAGGTAAGGTCTCTTATCTCTTAACCCCATTGGGTCTTTTCTTTCACTTTAGTAGTAGATATAGTTAGATAGGGGTAAATTAGACTCTTGCTGTTAGAAAAAAAAACATAAAATCCATATAGAAAATCATAAATAGCACAAATAGTTTTCAAATATTACAGCAAAAATATATAATGAGTGGTTGATTGGTAATAAAATAAGATTAATTTGGATAATTAAAAAAATATGATAGCTATAAATATAGGTCTTTTAGTTTTTCTAGTTAATAGAAAAAGAATATAAATGTGTAAGAAGTATTTAGGAGAATGTGCTTTGCCTTGAAGAAATCCTATTAAACTTCTAATTAATATGTAGTCTTTTATGAGTAGCCATTGGCCATATAAGTGAAGCTTATTACAATTAAAACTTGGAAAAAATAGCAGTTGTGTATAAGTTTTCCAAATCCACAGCTAGGAGAAAAACCACTTTTGGTGGTGACTGGTGAGAGTCTATGATGGAAAAAGAGATAAGGTGGCCATGGAGGAGTTGGAGAGGTGGTTTGAGATCGGAAAGCGCGGTAAGCCTGTAAACATTAAAATTTTTTTGATTGAAATATAACTTTTAATTAATACAATAGCCTATAAAAAATAGTTATATTATTAATTACAATTTGTATTAATTTGCTGCTAAATAATTAGTTGCTGATTTTAATAATTATCAAATTAAATTTATAGTCATGGATAATTATTAATAAATTTAATGAATTTGGTGTTCGAGTACAACACCCAAACTCTTATACACTTTAATAGCTAAAAAAAAGGGGTTACAATTCATGAAAATTTAATTACAAAGACAAATCTCATGGTAATTAAATAATTATTTTACATTTGAGATAAGTAAATTATAACACTTAATAATTATTGTCATCCTACATGTGACAAATTCTTATTAGTCCAAATGAGTTTGAACTCATTCAAAAGGTCCATGTTTGCTTATAAATATAGGCATTCACCCTTCAAAAATACAGTCGAACGGCAAAAGCTATAGATATTTCTAACCATCCTTCCAAAAAAATAGGTTAAATTGTATTTTCTCTTCTTTTAAAAGATCAAAAAATTATTCTTTTAATTGAATTGTTTTTTCCAATAAAAAAATAATTTAATTGAAGAACATCTCCTAAAAAACACATCAAATTATGTTTTTCCCCCTTTTAAATTTTTTTTATGTTTTTTCTTCATTTAAAAGATAAAAATCTTTTGAATTGAAGAATAGACTTTCATGTCATAAATAAATTATTTTTCATTTTTCAAACCAATTGGTGGATTAAAAAATCATGTTGATTTGATTGATCAAAACTTAGATTAAATTCCTTCAACAAATAGAATCACATGATAGGTTTTTAATCAATCAAGAAACTGTAAACAGAGATTCTACTTATTTTTCTGGTCATTAATAAAATTTTAATTTGTTGTTCAATTTTTTATTGATATTAAAATAATTCAAAATTTGTGTTTACAAAGCCATCGGTTGTCACGGACCTCATGGGTGATCCGACCGCCTGAAATCGCAATTTCCCATCCCATACTATGCTGGTGAGATTCAACTATTAATTTTCTTTTTTAATTGTACAATAGGAGTAATTAATTATGTATACATGTTGTTACACGTTTATTAATTAGATTTCACATGAAAGAATAGTTATCATAATTATTCCTTGCATAATCCTGTGTGGGCAAGAATAAAAGAGGGCACTATTTGGTTGTCAAGTCCAACTAATTTAATCATCTAATCTAATAAAAGAAGTCACAGTGGACTTTCTTATAACATTGCATATTCACTTCATTAATTGGTGGTCCATAATAGCAACTCTCTATAACGAAACATTCTTCAATTGTTTCGTAAATGCATTGTGCAGAAAATCTCTTATACACATGCAGATGTGTATAAGAGACAGAATTTATATATATATCTCAATATATATATATATATATTATATATATATATATATATATATATATATATATATATATATATTTTCCCTCTCTGCTGTTTTAAAAAATCCCATTTCTTTTTTCTGATGATATTTTATGAAAGCGAATATACTAGCAGTAACCATAGCACCAGTTAAAAAAAGCAACTCTTCGACTATAGCTTTCTAAAGCTTTCGATCAAAGTGTCCAACTAGAAAAAGGAAGCGACTAAACCAAAGCAGCTTGCCTAGATCTCGTATTTCCCACGTAATCTGTCGGTCAAACCAATGATTCTCTTCTCAAAAGAGTCAATGCCCGAAACAGGCTCTAAATGAAAGAGAAATGCCATTAGTTAAGTCACCCCATCTGGCTTGAATTCGGACTTAACTAGTAACCGGAAATTTGCTTATATGAGCTAGCCATTGAGAAAGTTAAGTGGAGTTCATAATTGCATAAAAGGAATCAAAGTAGTGGCTGTGGCGCGTTGAACTAGATCCGAATCATTCTGAACGAGTCTATAAGAAGTGATACCATTTTTTTCATTAGGTCCGGGTTTGTCAAAGTTGCTTTTCTTTTTGTCTAACTCACTTCAAGTCACTAACTAGAGGAAATCAGCGATAAAAACCCGACTTCAGAAGAGGTTGAAAATTTTTTGGTCAGTAAGATATCGTTCCTCTTTCTTTTTTGTTTGAATCTTTATATAGAATTTACAATTGCTCATGACTCCTCCCCTTCCTATGAATCTGGAAGTTCTTCTCAGATACAAGGAAATGATTCAGTTCTCACCGATGGCTCGGGCCCCCCCGAAAGAAGCCTAATGATTTTCTTAAGAGTTATCTTACTAAAATGTGTTGAGAACGGCATTGTCATATGCTCCACTTTTGTTGCCCTGGTTTATATCCCGGAGTACTCAAGCCTGGCTGAGGATCAAAACGGCCAGTTATTAATGGAATTCCCTGTCAGATATATAACATTCCACATCAATATTTTGGGTACACATCCGAAGATTCTATAAATTTTTAGTGACGGTGTTAATAATTGCACTTAAATAAGATGATTTGATTATTAGTTATGCAAAGTGTCTAGAATTAAAATTGGGGGTGCAAAGTACGAATAGAATATAAGTTAGGGGTGCAAAGTAGGAATAGAATATAAATTAGGGGTGCAAAGTCATCGAATGAGTCATGCATGTCCCACACACACACACACACATATATATATAGGGGAATTCTACAGTTCCTTTTAGCGAACCATTCCCTTAGCTTTGTACATATACACACACACACACATATATATATATATATGGAAATTCTACAGTTCCTTTTAGGGAACTATTCCCTTAGCTTTGAATGCTTGTACAGCATAAGTTTTTAAAACTTATGGTGTTGTACTGTACAAGCATTCAAAGCACAAAGGAATGATTTCCTAAAAGGGAATGTAGAATTTCCCATATATATATATATATGGGAAATTTTATAGTTCCTTTTAGGGAACCATTTCCTTAGTTTTAAAAGCTTGTGCAGTACAAGTTTCTAAAGCAAATGGTGTTGTTTTGTACAAACATTTAAAGTACAAGAGAATAGTTCCTTCAAAGGGATAGTAGAATTTTCCAATATATATATATATATATATGGGAAATTCTAGAATCTCTTAATAGGGAACCATTCCCTTGTGATTTAAATGCTTGTACAGTACAACTTCAAGTGCTTAAAAAGGTTGTACTGTATAACCTTTTAAACACATTAGGTGTGTATAAAAGGGACTGTAGAATTATATATATATATATATATATATAGGGAAATTCTACAATCCCTTTTAGGCAACCATACCTTTAACTTTAAAAGGTTGTGTAGTACATGTTTTTAAAGTACATAATGTTCTATTGTATAACTATTTAAAGTACAATGGAATGGTTCCTAAAAGAGAAAGTAGAATTTTCCTCTCTCTCTTTATATATATATATATATATAATAAAGTTGAGGCATACCTTCTCTCTAATTCTCTTATCAATCCTATATGGCATAACATAATTGGAGGGTGAGTTATATGCACTCTCTAGTGCCTCCCATAAATTTCTCTCTCACAGTACCCCTCCTAATTCTTTTCACGGAACTTAATTGCAGTGTAATCCTATCTTCTTCTCCCTCTAACTCTTTTAATTTTGACAAAAAAAAAAAATCTCCAACTAATCAAAATTTCTATCTATCTTCAAATACAAATAAATCTCATCCATCTCTCAATCCACTCGTTACACGCATATATAATGAAATTCAGAAAGTTTTTTTTATCAAATATAAAATTCACTCTCATTCCCATTTATTTCACTGTAGCATATTTTCTCCTTTTTTCAAATTTTTTTGTTTTGTTTTATTTATTTATTTATTTTTAAATTCCTCAATGCACCAGAATAACGATATGCTTCTCTTCCCCTCTTAATAGATATAAAGGTAAATATTTATTTTAGTTTGGTATTTTTTTAACGTATCATTTTTTCTAATATTTTTGTTTAGATTTCTCAAGTGTCACGATCGTGATTTGCTTCCCTTTCTTCTTGATTCATAAAATTAATTTTTTTTTTTTTGGTATTCTTTTAAAGTATAATTTTTAGATTTTTGTGGTTTTTTTTTTTTTTAATCAAATTGCTTAAATATCATGATTTGTGAGATACAGAAATTTATCATAGACTTTGAGGGTCCACCTTCAATAAGAAAAGAAGGCATTAAAGGCCTTTATTTTTTCTTGAACGGTATTAGAGATTAATTTCAACAATGGAACAAATAATGAACTGTAAACATTATTAAACCTCATAACTACAACTAATCATAGGGTTATCACAGGTAAAGAGGATAACCAAAAGCTTGTAGCAATGAATAATTATTCGAATAGTGATACTAACTTTATGTTTCCAACAAAAATAATACAAATATTCAATAGTTTTAAATATCTCTAAGCTATAAACGGAATAAATTTGGTGCTATTTGGATTGCCAGTATTAGCAAACAATATTTCTTAATAAAAAAGGCTATAAAAAAGTCTTCACCATCAGATTCTTTTGGATCCCACAACCATGACCCAGATACAATCCAAAAGGTAATTATTTTTTCTTATATTTTCTTTATTAGAAAAGTCCCAGTTTTAGAATAATATTCATTGGTTGTTGGTGAAGTATGACAAGTCTGTTTTTTTTAATAATGATTTTGGGATATTCGTACATGGTTTTTGATAATTATTAAGCTTTAATTAATAAAATTATTAAACTAGGTAGTTGTTATATTTGTGTTGGCTTAAAATCATGGAATTCTAAATTTAGAATTAGAAAGATGACATTAGGTTATGTTTTATCATTAGAAGCCAAACGTTAATTTATGCTTTTGTTTCAGAATTTTGTAAGTATTTGTTTTAAGTAGAGGATGCCGTAATGAATAAGTTGTAGCATATGTTTTAAACTAAAATTTAGGTCATTTTGTACCATGACTAGCTTATCTAATTTGTATTTCAATAACCAAAAAAAAAAAAAACCTGATTGTTTGCACTTTACATAGCAATAAATTGGCTAGGGTACAATATAATTATCATTTTGCCTTTCATAGCTAGGTTTGTTGCCTAGGCTATTTTCCATATTACATACATCTTTTGAATTAGGTGGAGCCTACTTATCAAAGATTTATTTTAAGATGCGGTGAAAATATTGTTTAAATAAGATAAATTTAATTTGTGGAATCAACTAAAAAAAAAAAAATCTAAACACATTCACAGCTTCTTTCTCTCTTTGTATTTGTTTAAGAGGCGGTAAAGTTACTGAAAGTTTAAAGATTATATAGGATGGGATTTAATCCTGTGTTGATGAAAAAATGATTTTGATAGCGGATGACACGACAAGATTTCAATTATTTTTATTTATTTTTTTTTACTATCAAATTTGAATCGTCTTTACTAGAACATTATTCAACTATCAAAGTCAATGTTTTTTTTTTATTTTTTATTTTTAGAACTAAAGAGCAATCTTTGTTTTTTTAGGTTTATACGTATTAGTAGTTACTTCCTTTTCAACTTATTGCAGTGGCTCGCCTATAAAGCTACGTATAATATGAATACAAACATGAAAGGATTATTTACTCAATACCGCAAGATGATCCTCCTTTTATGTTAGTCTTGACCTATCACATGAGAATTCTTTTATGTACAGAATTGATTTCCCATATTCAATTGGTTAACTATTAATATAAATAAATTAAATAGTACTTCTTTTTTAAAGAATAGTATATTTATATAAAATGATAAGGTGACAAAGTCATTAACGTGCCACCAAATTTGAGAAAAAATGAATCTGTCTAATTAAATAGTACTTCTAAAGAAATTGAATTTGGGAAATCAATTCTGTACATAAAAGAATTCTCGTGCCATTTAAGGACTGTCTCTTAAACAACATCAGACTGAGTGTATAAAATTAAAGATTGATGATTTAATTGTATGATTTTTTTCACATAGTACACAATCGTTTTTGGTAAATGATCATGAACTTGCGACTTTATAATTCATTTTCCCTTATAAATTATGAAAAAAATTGAAGCAAAGTATTTATTTTCTTGAACTTAAAAATGGAAGGCATCAATATTATATCTATTCTCATTCAATGAATGGATTTAAAACTAGTTAAAACATAAAGCTATGCACACCCGAAACTATTTTATTGGCCTAATTAATTTAACCAACAACAAACTAAACAAAGAAAATTGCTTTGCTGCAGAGAAACAGGAGATGATGACATGGCTTTTGTGAATAATTATTCATTGCTACAAAACTGCGTTCGAATGATATGCTTGCCAGCCCGTCACAATTGTCTTGTATAATTGCCTTGATATGTGAAACAGTAATTTGAGTAATTATTAAATTTTAAAAAGAATTAAATTATATGCCAGATAAACAATAATCAAAGTGAAAGTCGTCGGAAATAATAGCGATATACGCCAAACACGTTAATTTTTTTATTTTTGATTTCCCCAAAGAAATCATGAATAGATTTCAATAAAACATCCCAGGTAGGGGAAAAAAAGATGAACTTAGCATAAATTCATTAATAATATCTCAAAATTATTGACTTATGCGAAACACTCCGCATTTGAATGCGACATTACCTAATAATTTTCAATAAATACAAAACTACAACCACAAGTATACCCGCAGAAGCAAGTGCCAAGCAAAAATAAAGGATGTTGCGCCTTAAATCCTTATCTACTGCCATTGAAGTAGCTTAAGTGAATTTAAGGCGCAAGTTCAATGTAGACTTGTGTATAAGAGACAGAACCAACGCATATTTCCTAATACCATATATAAACTAGGGAATATTTTTCCCAATTTCTATCAATTTCTATAGTCCAATTAACTTTTTTTTTTTTTTTTTTTTATAACATAAATTTTGTGTTAGTTAAAAGGATGTCTAGGGAATTGGTTACCTAATTTCTAAGCATTTCGAATGGAAGCCTTTAAAATGTATACAAAGATATTAATGTGGAAGGAAATTCTCCCAATTTAGTTTGTTCAATATCTTCCAATTCCCATAATTTCTAAATCCATCGCTGCCTTCCTTAGAAACGTTGTTTTTCCATTCATATTGATTTTCTAATAAAGTTCGCTTTCCAAAAATCCTTTCCCTTTTCTCCCTTCCAATCAATCCCTTCCTAAACTGACTCCCATAAAATCATCATCAGAGATCCCTTTCCTTTTGTCAACCCAAATTTGTCTTAATGTCACTCGAGTTAATTGGACTGTGAAAATTTACATTTGGTGAAGTTATTGCTTTAAGAAATAGCTCATTTGATTTCTAACATAGTGGGCTAAAGAACCTGGATCGATGGCCCACGAGCCTTAAGCCCTTAACAGAATCATAAGAGAGAATGGAGAATTAGTTCATCATTTCTTTGTTTCTTACCATAAACAAGTTAAAAGAAGAGTGTTAAACTAGCTAGTAATCTATACGCAATCAACTGGAATGTCCACCCCTCCATCATAACATCTCAACCTCGCCTATGACTTGCGTATGACTTGATTATGGGTGGGATGTTCTTTATCTTGGTATTCAATGGATGTCAACATCTGGTTGGGGTTACGATGGAACAGCAGAATGGAGGATGCCATCATTTGGCAGAGTGTCTAACCAAACCAATGTAATCCCTTCTACGCCTGTTCCGCCTAGCACACAGAGGTACCTTAAGTTACAATCCCACAACCACTATAGAGATGAAAAAGGAGATGACACGCAAAACCAATACATATTAATTCACCTGTAAATTAAATAGTTCAGAAGATATTAATTACTAGATTAATTTTGAGTAATTTTTGAATAATTATTATGGGTTGTGGTTTTAAGGAGTTAGGAGGCAATATGATTTGCATGTTGAACCTTCATTTGTCCTCGATCGCCACCCTTATTTCCGTTTTCGTCAAGATGACATCTGTCTCTTATACACATCTAGATGTTAATGAAGGTTCAACATTAATTAAAGAAGTAACTAATTTCTCTAATTAATATTTTAACCCATTAATATTACCTAATTAGTTCATTTGATTAACTTCCACCCATATGAAAATCATAACCCATTCTAAAGTAATACATATTTAAAGACAATAAAGCAATAAAGGCATAGAAAAGTAAGAAGTCTAGAAAACTAATACAAGAAAGTTTAGTACATTGAAGGTTGTTGAATGAAAGCATTAAAGAGAATTTGATAACTTGCATATGCATGAAAATAAAAGTAAACCAAGTACAATAAACATTAATGAAGACTTGCAAAGTTGGAGAGTCTAACACAAATATAAATGAGAACTAACCTAAGAAAAAAAAGAAGAAACCAAACCAAAAGTTCTTTCGTAAGTGGGGAGGAGAAAAGATGAAAAAAACTAGAGTGCCTTGGCCTAAAATCAGCCCCAAAAGATATTTTTACAATAGGGTTTAGGATTGGGCATGAAAAGACATAAAAAAAACCCTTCAAAACAGCCCACAAATGACCAAAATTACCACATAGTGCCTCCCAATAGACCTTTGTAGTCAGTGGGCTTTGAGCTCACACCGGTGAGTAGCCCATTATGACGGTGAGCTCCAAGTCTTGGAAGCTCTGCCGCCTAGACAGATTCATCAGCCTTGGCTTTTTGGCACTTAAAGTTCCTGTTCAATGTCCGATTGACACGCAGTCTTTTTTTTTCTGCGACCCTAGAATAATAATACACATTAATATATATATATACACACACATATATAATAACACATAAACACTTAATAAGACACTCATAAATGTTGAAAAACAAATACGAACATGGATAAATTCTCTACTCTAGTTTTTTAGAGTTATCAAAGACAAGAAATAGTAGGTCGAAAGTTATATTCATTGAGGTATTAGTATTCAACAGAAAGAAATAGAAAGATAAATAATAGAGTGAAGAGAAAATAGAGGAAAAATAAAAATAGAAAATCCAAAAAAAAAAGAAAAAAGAAAGGTATACCATATCCAACAAGGGTGGTAAGTAAAATAAAATAAAGATTGGGGGTAAGTGAAAATTGCAGTAAGTAATGTAATTAACCCATTGAAAAATGAGGGTTGGGTAACAACATGTTTAGGAAGCAATGGAGTTTCTAGTGAACCGAGTTACTCGCAAATACGAATATTAGATAGGGATTGTTTATTAAAAAGTTGAACTCCTGGATTTTGTATACAATGGGAATATATCATCAAAATTTAAATCCATATCAAATTTAGAGTAATGAAATGTAGTTCTTCATACAAAAATATTTTCTTTGTAAATATGGCAGTTCTTCTTAAATCTATATCAAATGAAATTAACCCATTATGTTTTCTTTGTAAACGAGACAAAGTAATGAAATTTGGGCCTTTTTTCTTGGTTAAATCTGTACATTTAGCATAAATATTATTATAAAATTTCTTATATTATACTCGCACACTATTTTAATTTAACAAAACTTAAGAGTCAAACTCAAACGTAAACTCAAACAACTTATAAAATTAACAAATCAAACTCAAATGTTCAATTAATATACAAATTTACGCAAAACCAATTGGCATAATATATGGACATAGTTTGAACAACAAATATTCAACATGATTCGACTCGTTAAAAGCTCTAGCAAGTATATGAATGAATATGACCCTGGTTTTAAAATACATGGAAAGTAAATGTTGGCATATAAACCAAGCTTAATTAGGATTTGGAAATTTTAATTTATTATATTTAGTAGTTGAGTTTGTAAGGGATTTATTCCCTAGTTTATTTGGTATTAGGAAATTGCGTTGGTTGAATCCCTTAAGGATTTAGATTAGTCTTGTACCTATTTAAAGGCATTGTGCCTAATTATTTCAATTGAGGAAAATTACATTGAAAGGTGATTAAATAAAATTTGTTTATCCTCCCACAAAATTCCGTTCATCTAATCCTTCATATATTTTCAGTTTTGTGCATGAAAACCTTATGCCTTACTTCTAAAAGTTCTTGGCTTATTTCACTATTTGTGTGCGAATTAGACTAGAAAAAAATTTCTCAGGTTTTTCACTCCTCTATAGTGGCTGTCTCTTATGTGTTCTAGATGTGTAATAAGAGACAGTCTTGAAAATTGGTATCGAGCTCTAGGTCAAAAGTTTGATCTTGGGGTATTTGTCAAAAAATTAGAGAAAAGAAGAGTCCTAGGCTGCGGTCTTAGGCGTGAAGATTGTGTTGGGATACTCGAATTTTGAAATTGGACCACAAGAAGTTGGTCTTGGAGTACTCGTTTTGACAATTAGGGTGTAACAAAATTGACCCTAATTGGGACAGTGATTTGAAAAGAGAGATCATCTTGTCGTGTTAAATTATTGTAGGTGTTGGACAACGATCATGAGAAAAAGGTCGTGTCAAATTTGCAGTTGAGGAGCAAGGTAGGTTATTTCAAGGTACGTAAATTTGTTATTTGAATTGTCATACATGGGTAGAGAATTTATTAATGTTGAAAATTTTGAGATTATGCACACATTTATGGGTAGTGAAGAAAGATTTGAATGGGCAAACATCATGGAAGAATATTTGAAAAGATGTGGTTGAGATGATGCCATAGAATTGAGATTATCCAACCCTTTGCCAAAAGAAATTATGAAGAGGTAGGCAAAATTGTTTTTCAAAATTCTGCATAAATCAATGGTCAGAAAATTTTTCAAATTATTATTGTTAATATTCAAACCTGAATTTTTTTGGTCAGATTTGTTTTATATTTTAATGGAATTTGCGGAGGATGATGATGGTGATTGCAAATCTAAATTTGAATTGGAATGGAAAGTTGATTTTGAAGAAGATATGAATGTTGATGAAGAAATAATTTGTGAAAATTTTTATGAGGTTGAAAATTTTGATTTGCATTCATTATTTGGGTTGATTGAGGATGAAGAATTTATCCATGGAAAAGATAAAACTGTTGAATTGAATAAGGATGAGACGGAAATTTGTGATTTGGTTGGGAAAGAAGAAAAAGAATTTGAAAAAGACGCCATTGATAATTTTGAAAATATTATTGAGAAAATCTTTGTGGTACATGATGTTGATATTCTTGGAGTTGATGAATTAGTTGGAGAAAAGGGTCTTCTTAAAATTGTTGTTCAAGATTATGATGGAGTGGACCAATTGATTGAAGATTGTGGTATTGAAAAGTTTGGTGGTGCAAATTATGAAAAAGAAAAGTATGATTTCTTGTTTTTGGAAATAATTTGGAGGAATATTGTGTGAGACAAAATTATGATGTTCTCAACTGTGATTGGGTAAGTATGGATCAATTCATTGATCGAGAATAATCAACCACCAAATCATATAACTAGTGAAATACAAGATCCGTCCACTTTCACGTGTGAAAATGAAGATGAAGACCAACTATAAGTTGGGGTTACCCATGCTCCGTACGGCGACCGAAATTTCAATAGAGATTGTGGCTCGTGATGGCATTGGACTGGATTTTATGAAGACTTGGTTTAAGGGAGGCAATGTTGACATATAAACCAAGCTTAATTAGGATTTGGAAATTTTAATTATATTATATTTAGTAGTTGAGTTTGTAAGGGATTTATTCCCTAGTTTATTTGGTATTAGGAAATTGTGTTGGTTGAATCCCTTAAGGATTTAGATTAGCTTGTACCTATCTAAAGGCATTGTGCCTAGTTATTTCAATTGAGGAAAATTATATTGAAAGGTGATTAAATAAAATTTGTTTATCCTCCCATAAAATTCCGTTCATCTAATCCTTCAATTTTGTGTATGAAAGCCTTATGGCTTAAGAGACAAAAGTTCTTGGCTTATTTCATTATTTGTGTGCGAATTACATTGAATAGAAAAAAATTTCTCAGGTTTGTAACTCCTTCAAAGTAATATCGATTATGTATTTCGCTGCGTACATTTTTGAATCTTTCAGTAAATGATGTGGACTTAACTTAGGAACTCATTTCTTGAAGCTTGTAATGATTAAAGCTCAAACTGTCCCAAAATCCTCTATGGCCCGTTATTAGTAATCTATAACTATTAGCATCACTAATATCCTTGTACTCTAAATTTACACATCTTATTTCCCCATAGAGAGCTAACAATTTACAATAATGTTTTATTTTTCTCATATATAGAGAGCTAACGAATTGCATAAGGAATATCGGATCTCCTGAAGCTTTGATGGAGCTAACGGGTATAGGCCAAAATAGCCAAATAAAAGATTAAATAAAGGTAAAATTTTATTGGAAAATTAAAGAATTAGTTGAAAATTGTTAGATAATGAAGTGTATCTCAGATGATAAGACTCTTTTCCTATTATCTATTAATTATGGGTTCGACTCACTAGAAGGTAAGAGAAGATGTGAGTTTGATGTTGGAATACCAAATTAACGTTAATATTATGATAACCAACATTATCATAACCCGCATCCTTCATGTTCAATCATCAAGAATATAAATTAAAAACTAGATGCAGAAGTGTACTTGAATCCATATTCATATTATTCTTGAATAATGAATGTGATTCTTGAACCTATGGATTTGATTCTTGAATATTGTCGTTATTGATCTTCCAAATTACTATGTATGTATTTTAGAGAATAAGGTTCTCACTTTTCTGATGATGGGATGTCAAGAAAAGTAACATGCGTAGAATTTGGGGACCATAACCTATATATAGAGATACTTTTCTTATTTTTCAAGTTTTGCCTATCATAAAATAGGAAATAAGATTTTGGTATAACACATAAAAGTCCATACTAATTAGATGACTTTGACCCATTTATCTTAAAGTATATTAGATCACTTTATATTGGCCCAATTAATTATGATAGCACATATTACACAATTAATCGATATATGTAAATGTACAAAACTCAACATTCTCCTACTTGGACTACACATATATTATTGCATAAAATCTTATAAGCTCAAATGCTTTAGCCATCATGACCATAGTCATCATCATGACCATAGTCATCCCCAAATAATCTCGTCCATTAGTTATGTCAATATAGGATCAATACGATTTTAGTAACATTAATCATAACTAAACTAATTTTTGGTCACATACATTAAAACACTAAATGACATAGATCAAGTATGGATGTGTAGCATAGAAATTACATGTAATGTGATCTTAAACATGTCTATTCCCAACTGGTCTAACTTTATTCTTTATAGAGATCAAACTGAAATTAAAATTAGAGTGAAATATAAACTGAATACTTTATTCCTAAAAGTGAATTCTTTATTTTTACAGAAATATTCATAAATATAAGATGTCTTATAACATAAAAGTATATAAATTGAATACAAACTCCCACTAATCTTGAATATTCTCAAAAGACATAACTAAACCCATATGAGCAGTGTGCTTATGAAAGACCTTGGGTGGTAATCCTTTACTAAGCGGATCCGCAATCCTGGAGTTCATGCCAATATACTCTATACACACCTGACCACTCTAAACTCTTTCTTTCACAACTAAGAACTTGATGTCCATGTGTTTAGATTTCGTTGAATTTCTATTATTTTTGGAATATAAAACTGCTGATTTATTGTCATAAAATAACTTGACTGGTCTTTCAATACCATCTATAATTGGCAGTCCTGTGACAAAATTTCACAACCATATTTCATGATTGGATGCCTTATAATATGCTATAAATTCAGCTTCCATAGTGGAAGGAACTATGAGTGTTTGTTTAACACTTTTTCAAGAGATAGCTTTACTAGCAAGCAAATAAATATAGCTCTTAATAGATTTATGACTGACTTGGCATCCAGCAAAATCAGAGTCGGAATACCCAATGATCTCTAATTTATCCTATCTCCTATATATGAGCATGTAATGCTTTGTTTTCTAAAGATACTGCATGATCCTTTTGGTTGCTATCCAATGAACCATTCCCGGATTGCTTAAATATTTGCCAATATCCCAACTATATATGGAATATTTGGGCGCGTACAAATTTAAGCATACATCAGACTTCCTACTGTTGAAGCATAGGGAATTTTCTACATTTCCTTATTTTCAAAATCATTCTTAGGGTATTGAGCGAGGTAGATTTTGTCTCCCTTAGCAATAGAAGTATCTCCTGGTTTGCTATCTTGCATGCCAAATCTCTTAAATACCTTATCGATATAACTTTTTGTGATAACCCAAGAGATCATACCCCGAGACTTTCTCGATGTATTTGAATCCCTAATACAAATGAGGCGTCCCCAAGACTTTCATCTCAAATTTTTATGATAGAAATCTTCTTAGTTTCGCAAAAAGCCTATATCTATTAAGAGCAAGCAGTATGTTATTTGCATATGCTAGTAAAAAGCTATACTTCTCTGAAAAAGTGTTAAATAAACACTCACCCAAATCAATCAAATGTGTATTGTTAGCTCTCTATGGCAAAATCCAATATAAATTGGATACCATCAAGAAAATTATGATGCTACATAGATGGATTTCTTATATTTACTCTTACCTTCATATTCTTTGCATCTTTGGACACAAAGTTTTCCAGTTGCACTATGTAAATAGTCTCATCAATGTCATCTTTGAGAAACACAGTCTTTACATCCATCTGATGTAATTCAAGGTAAAAATGTGCCACTAAAGCCATTATTACCCTGAAAGAATCTTTCAATGATAATGGAGAGAAAGTCTCTTTATAATCAATGCCTTCCTTTTGAGTAAAACCCTTTGCGAAAAAATATACCTTATATCTCTCCACATTACCCTTCGAATCCCTTTTGGTTTTAAATATGCATTTGCAACCAATAGATTTCGTACCTTCGGGTAGTGTAACGAGTTCCCAAACGTCATTGTCTTACATGGATTTAATTTCTTCATTTATAGCATCAATCCACTTTTAAGAATGTAGAACTATGTATGGCTTGATGAAAGTTGATTGGATCATCTTCCACCAATCCAATGCCATCCTCATATTATTGGAGAAATACGATATAAACATCTGGGGAAGATTTTCAACATTGTTTCTGTGATATTGGTGTTGCTTCTAGGAACAACTTGAGGAATAAAAGTCTAATCATTGTCAATAACAATCGTAGGAAGAGAAATAGATTCCTCTTTAAAGACAAAATCTCTAACTTTATCTCTTCCCCTAAACTCATATCATCAAAGAACTAGGCATTTCCCGTCTCAAAAAAGGATTTGGATGTGGGATCATAAAATTTGTACCCCCGAGACCATTCACCTAACAAAATAGGTGTTCACCGTTTTTTAGTTCAGTTTCTTTTTATTTGGCCCATAAGGCCTTCCCTTAGTTGGACAACTCCAAATAGGTAAATGCTTTATACTAGGCTTTCTGCCAGTCCATAGTTCATAGGGGGTTTTGGTCATTGCCTTAGTTGGAACTCTATTAAGGATATATATGGTAGTTGTAATCTTTAATGCCTCTCCCCAAAGTAAATCCGATAAAGTTGTATGACTAATCAACTTCACCATATCCTTTAAAGTTCTGTTTCGTCTCTCAACAACACCATTCATGCTAAGAGATCCTAGCATGGTGTACTGTAGGACGATTCCATACTCCTTCAGGAATTTAGCAAAAGGTCCTGGACGTTGTTCACCTGATCCGTCATATCTTCTATAGTATTTACCATCACGGTCAGATCTGACAGGTTTAATTCTTTTACCAAGTTGGTTATCAACTTCAACTTTAAAAGTCTTGAACATGTCTAGTGACTGAAACTTCTCATGAATTATATAAAGGTCACCATAATGAGAAAATTGTTTATGAATGTAATAAATATTGTTGACCATTCCAAAAAGTAGTAGGGAATGGCCCACAAATGTCTGTATGTATTACTTCTAAGACGTTCAAAAATCTATTGGCACCTAATCTCCTTATGTTTGTTTGTTTCCCCTTAATACACTCAATGTTAAGACTTGAAAATCTGACAAATCAAGGGGGTCAAGAATTTCATCTAATACAAGTTTTTCAATTCTTTGTTTAGATATATGTCCTAAACGCCTATTCTCTAAGCAAATCATGATAACTTTTATTTACTTGAAACTATTGTTTCATACAATGAAACCTTGCATGTACGAAACATAGTTTCAAGTAAATAAAAGTTATCATGAGAAGACAGAAAACCAATACTAACAATATTTGAATTTAGAAAAAGACTAAATTGACTATTTCTAAATGACAAAAAATAACCGAATTTGTCCTAAACAGAAATATAAACCAAATTTTGTCTAAAAGACGGTACAACATATGTATCTTTTAAATCTAAATAATAACTAGTTTTTAATAATAACCTAAAAATCCCTATCGCTTCAACTTTAACTGGTTTTCCATCGCCCACATAGATGAATCTTTCAGCATCATTCGGCTTTCTGTAATTCAGGCAACCCTACATAGACACACCTATGTTAGTAAGACAGATCATAGAAAGTTCAAAAGAGGAGAACATATCTTTTTTCTTTTCTTATCTTTGTCCTTAAAGGTACTTACCAAGTAAGGACTTTCAATCTTTTCTTGCTTCAACCTTTCCTTTTCTTGTACACAATAAGAAATAAACTTATTTAGAGATTATTTATCATTTTGACAGTTATAACTGACCTTGAATTGACTGAATTGTGTAGAAAGATAGATCAAAACCAAATGCACGAGCAAGTCCTCGGATAACTTTAACTTTAGTGTCTTAAGTTTTGAAGTAAGATGAGACATCTCTAAGATGTACTCCTTTATATTTTCTTTTGCTTTATACCTCATTGAAATCAAGTACGATAGAATCGTACTTGTAATGCCTCCTGTCTCTTATACGTGCATCTAGATGTGTATCTATCTTTCTATACAATATCAGTCAATTCAAGGTCAGATATTCCATGTCAAAATAATAAATAATCTCAAAGATAGACTTATTATTTGACAAGATGTGTATAAGATGTCAGTGTAGTTTGTAATTCATGAGGATATTTATCTGTAAGAAGAATATATTGTTCAATCCTTAGCACAACGTCTAGATCCATGCAACCAAGAACGATCATTGCGTTCTCTTTCTATTCCTTAAAGTTGATTCCATTCAATATAGTGATAGAATTGATGTTGGCAGATATCATAGAAGTAGATGTATTAATTGAAAATAGAACAAAACAACATATTTACATAAGTTCCAAATAACATAAATAATAAATTCAAATAATGGTAGGCCCCATCACAAGATACCTAGCACAACATTGATATTTAGTCTTTGGACAGAAATATACTAATAACTTGTAAGTGGTATTCTTGGTGTAGCAATCAAATATTGACAATAAATCTTGTCAAATAATAAGTCTATCTTTGGACCGATTTATTATTCACATGGAATATCGAATAATTGTCACATATTTATTACCAGAGGTGTATATGTAATTCGGCCAAACATTAACATTTCTTTGGGCCGATAAATATCCTCATGAATTACAAATACACAATCATCTTAATATTCCAAAATAAATTGACCTACACAAGAGGGGCTATTTTGATAGCAATTGTGTCAATCAATAAATTTTTTAAACATTAGACATCCTTAATTAATTTAGCAAAATTTGAATTTTATTATTTTGCCAAAGATTAAAAAAATTAAAATTAAAAATTAAAAAAAAATTGCTGCAAACGATTTGGCCATGAAGTGTCACCGTGGTGTTCATGACCATAAGATTTTGTTCATGACAAATATGGTTTTGAACACCACAGTCAGAACCTTATGGTCATGAACTTTTACTCCATGGTTCGATCCTTAACCCTTTTAAAAAAAAAAAATAAATTCAAAAGATTCCTTACTAGTCATGAATCAAAAATCGCATACCTCCTTCGTTCATGATCAAAAAACTTTACGATTTTTTTTTGAATTCTAATACTAAACAAATTCAAAAGGGAAAAAAAAATTAAAACTAAAATTTTGAATCCAACAATTAAATCCAAATAAATATAAAAATTATTGGATCCAAAATCTTAAATCCGTAATATAACTACAATTGTTCTTAAATACAACAAATTAAATCATAAAAAAAAAAAAAATTATCGAATTCAAGAACAGTTTTATGAAATCACATCATATTCAATCATAAAAAGAAATTGATTTCTCAATGATTCAATATGAAGATGATCTGATACACACTTGTTGGAATACCAAATCAACTTTAATAACATCACAACTAACGTTATCATAAATCGGATCTTTCATGTTTAATCATCAAGAATATAAATTAAAAACTAGATGCGAAGCGTACCTGAATCTATAAGAATATTATGTTATTCTTGAATAACCAGATGTGATTTTTCAACCTACGGATTTGATTCTTGAATATTGTAGTTATTGATTTTTCAAATTACTATATATGTATTTTAGAGAATAGGGTTCTCACTTTTCTGATGATGGGATGTCAAGAAAAGTAATATACGTAGAATTTGGGGACCATAACCTATATATAGAGATACTTTCCTTATTTTCTAAATTTTGTCCATCATCAAATCGAAAATAAGATTTTAGGGTATCTACACATAAAAGTTCATACTAATTAGATGACTTGGACCTATTTATCTTAAACTATATTAGATCACTTTATATTAGATCAATTAATTATGATATCACATATTAACAATTAATATATATGTAAATATCCAAAATCCAATATTTGAAAAATAAAAAATAATTGGAAATTGTTAATATACCTTAAGCCTGAATTCCTTCCAATTCAAGTAAATTGGACTATTTTAACATCCTTTTCCACGGGACAAAATTATGAAATTATCTGTTTCATGTTAATGTTCGAGACATAAATAGAGAAACGCACTTGTCACACATATAAATGTACAAATATAAAATCTAAGAATCTTGATATTTCCATTACGTGATAATATTCTATGAAAGAAATACTAGGAGCTAACAAATAATCTTAAACACATAAAGCTTTATGACTATATGAATTTATTCTTGAAAGCCTTATTATATTAAGCTTGCTGATTTCGTCTTATTGCTCAAGAATTCTTCTCCTCAAGTTCGTTTTCTCACCACACGGACTTAATTAAAAGCCTCCACCACCAATGTTGCAAGATGTAAAGATTTGCAATAATCCTATGAAGCTTTAATTTCTTTGCACTAACAACTTCATATTTATAATATTCCTCATGGAGTACATTTAGTCCGAGATATTGGTCCAGCTGAATCACACTGTGCTTTCGACTAATTCATCCGAATCCATGGTTTGATTGAGCCGCGCTAATATCGCGTATCTCTTTAATTTTTTTTTTTCTTTTTTAAATTTCATTATAAACCATCTGGTTATATTTAGAACTTGTATCATATAACCTTTTAAACATGTGTTATTATATTATACTAATTTTTAAAGTGTATCAAAATTGTCCATCAGAGAAAATATAGAATTTTTTTATTATTTATCCATTCTATAAAGCATGAACTTTCTTTTTGGTGTGAATAATTTTGACACTTTCTATGATTGCATGATTGCAACACTACAGTTCTTCTTCTTCCTTTTCACCCCTCCCCCCCTTTTGTGCCTTGGGGAACCCTTCTTCAACTTCTATTTTAAACTCCCCACTTTCCATTCGTTCATTAGCCCATAAATTTCTAAATCTACCATCAACCACATCACTTCAAATTAATCATTATTATGCAAATATAGGAATAGGATACAAGTTATTAGGAGTGTAAATTGGAAATCGTCCTATATATTTCAAACAAAGAGCTATACAAACATTCAAAGCGACAAAGTGATGTAATGATCATAAATGAAGGACTTGCTCGTGCACTATCTAAAATTCCAAGTTGATGATTCATTATGATTTTGTCTCGTTAGATTGCGGGTTACAGCATAATAATGAAATATATAATTACTACTTTAAAATTTTACCTATGAAGGCCCATTATAGAAATTGGATACCAAGCACGATGGGCTAAGGAACATGGTCCACCAGCCTAAGTAGAATGATAAGACATAATTCAAAATTAATTCATGAATTTTTGTTTCTTATACAAATAAGTTAAAAGAATACTACTCAAAGGCTAATAATTATTGTTGAGAAAATTAAGTTGGTAAGTTGTTACAACAAACATTAGTTAGAAACCTCCTCACTTATATAAGTAAATTTATTTTTCTTTGTAGTTCATAAGATCCATTTCTAACTAACAGATCTTATTGTAGCAAACTAATTGTACTCAGTTTTATATATAAGATCTGTAAATATATAGTTAGTAGAAGCTATGGTGTTGAGATATTATTCAATAAACTATCTCTTTTGATCATGAACGAAGATAGTTATTTCTTAACATGGTATCATAGTAGGTACTATGAAAGACGGGTTTCTTTGTTACATTTTCATTTTTTGATCCTAGTTGATCTACAATTATTTTGTTCCATTTTTGTTCGTCTTCAAGATCACGATTCTTCCACTTCATGTTTACTCCTTGGCATTCATTCATTTTTCTCGTGGCAATTGAAGCAAATAATGGTGATTCTTCCATTGGAGCACAATTACTCCATCAAAATGCTATTATATAATTTCAATCATCCATTGTATTTGCATCCTTTTGATATGCCAGGCTTGGCTCTAGTCTCTTTCCAATTGACAAGTACTGAAATTTATTTCCTATGGATTAGAGCAATGCGGATTACTATTCTAGCTAAGAATAAATTAGCTTCGTGGATTTGTTTGAAAAGAAAACATATGAGGAGACTTTTCACTATCAATTGGAACGTTGTAATGTGTTGTTCTTTCTTAGATCATGAATGTAGTCTCAAAATCTGAATTATTGGGTGGTATTGTTTACTCTTCCAATACATCATCTAGTCTGGCAAGACTTAAAAGAGCATTTGGACAAGATTATTAGATCTAGAATTTTCAAAATCCATAGGGAAATTACTACTCTAATGCATGGATGGAGTACAATCTCTGCTTATTTCACTAAGCTTAAGCTTCTTTGGGATGAATTAATATTCTTTTATTATTACATTGCGTAGTTGTGAGCAATCTAAGATCTACATAGACCACATGCAAAGCCAATGACTTTTTCAATTTCTAATGGGTTTTAATGAAACTTATGTTTAGCCTAGAAGTCAAATTCTCTTGATGTCTCTCTTTCAATTAGTGAATCAAATTTATTCAACGCTCGTTCAAGAAGAGAGTCAAAGAGGACTTTCTGTTTCTGTGGCTTTTGAGACTCCTCTTAAATCCACAACTATTTATTCTTCATCTAATTCACAAGGAAATTTCAAAAGATTCTTACATTGAATTAGATCTATTATAGTTGTGTGTGTCATAAGAGAAGACAAAAGCCATTAGTTATTGTTATGAGATTGGTTTTCTTCAATAATTTCAAATTCAACAATAAAAAAAAAGTCACTTTCTAATTAATCTTCAATTGCAAATAATGTTTCTACTTCTGCAGAAAACTTCGATTTTTAGTGCCTTCCGTGCAAATTGATCCCATGTTCACTAAAGAGCAGTTTGAAGAACTATTGAAATTACTGCATAGGAAACCAATCTCAGAAGCAAAGGCCAATATGGCAGGTACTCATTCTTGTTTTTCTTCAATTGATGGAGATAAATAGTGGATTCTAGACATAGGAGCAAGTAATCACATGTCATATTATTTATAGTAACCTAGATTCATACATCTTTATATTCTTCTTCTTTTGTTAAGTTACCAAATGGAAATTTTTTTTCTTCTCTCTCAAACAGGATCTTGCTATGTAGGCCTGATCAGAAACTGAATAATGTTTTATGTGTCCCTGATTTCAAATTCAATCTCATTTCAGTTCAGCTCTAAGATGACTAGAGATTTGTCGTGTTATGTTTCTTTCTTTCCTGAATTTTGTGTCTTCCAAGACCTCTTCAATGGCAAGATACTGGGGATTGGTAGAGAGAATGATGGACTCTATTTTCTCATAGAGCCACCAACTTCAGCAACTTTTCTTATACACCATCTACAGTTCCAAAATCTTTTAATGTATCTTGTTCTTCTAAGTTGTCTTTGCTTTGGCACAAACGCTTTGGTCATGTGCCTTACTCCAAACTTAAGAAATTCTCGTTAATAAAAGGAGTAGTTATTAATTATTGATCTATTTCAGATTGCATTGTTTGTCCACTTGCAAACCAAAGATTTCCTTTTCCATCAAGTAACTCTCGGGCACAAGTCCTCTTTTCACTTATTCATATGGATTTATAGGGTCCATATCGTCATGCCACATTTGATCAAAGCCATTATTTCAAACCATTGTAGATGATTTTTCAAACACTACATGGGTGTTCTGTTTGAAACATAAGAATGATACTATCATCCATCTTCGTCATTTTTTTCTTATAAAAAATCAATTTTCAGACACTGTGAAAACAAGAAGATCAGACAATGGATTTGAATCTTTTAGTGCTCAATGTAATGATTTGTTTACTTCTATGGGAATAATAAATCAGAACTCTTATGTCAATACTCCACAACAAAATGGAGTGGCTCAACGCAAGCATAGACATCTTCTTGTGGTGGCACGTTCCTTAAATTCAGTCTTCTATTCCATTAAAATACTGGGAAGGTTGTGTTCTTATTGCTTGTTATTTAATCAATTTGCTTCCTACACCAGTTGTTTTAGAAAAATCACCATTGGAGGTTCTACATATCGGGTCTCTTCTACTGATCATCTAGGGTGTTTGGCTGCTTATGTTATACAATAAATACTAAATCCTAGGACAAATTCTCTCTTCAGGCAATTCCAGTCGTCTTCATGGGATACTTTAGCATACAAAAGGGATACAGATTATTAAATCTTCGATTAAAGAGTCTACAAAGTCACACCTTTTTCATTGGCAGAGATGTTGTGTTTCGTGAGCATATATTCCCTTTTGCATACACCAACAAAACACATAATCCTTAATTTCCCTCAGATCATTCTCCTTCACTATTTGAATGTAGTTATCTTGATTTTCTTCAAATATCTACTTTTACTTCTCTTCCTGTTGAGTAGACTTTGGCTACTCCTTTTGATAGCTCCACCACTACTTCTTATCCCATTTCATCTCCTCTACCATCAAGAAAATCCACTCGTACTATTAAACGACCAACTTAGCTTTATGACTATGTCACTTTCGAACGAAAAACTCGCCCTACTCAAACCAATTCTACCTCGTTAGATCGTCACCCTATTACCTCTTGTGTCTCTTGTAATCACTTGTCCTATGCATATCAGAGTTCTTTGACATTTATATCCCAAGTTATTTAGCCAACCACCTATGATCAGGCTATTCAACATCCCCCTTGGATTAAGGCTATGAAATCTAAAATTTTACAAGCTAGGAAACAAAACTTGGAGCTAGTATCTCTGCCTGTTGGTAAAAAGGCAATTGGTTATAAGTGGGTATAGAAGGTTAAATACAGATACGATGGCAACATTGAGAGGTTCAAAACCAGAATTGTGGCAAAAGGCAACAATTAGGAAGAGAGTGTTGATTACACTAACACTTTTTCGCCTGTTTCAAAAAAAGGTTACTATCAAAACCATTTTAACTTTTGCTGCTTCTTATAAAAGTCTTATAAAATCTAAATAAAGCAAGTAAGCAAATAAACTATGCTAGTATAATTTTCTACATCTAATGGACAAAGTGCAATACTACTACTATGGAAGAAAGAGTATTAAGTGTGACAATAATGTAAACTAATCTAATTACCACTCTAAGAAAGTATGCAAAAGTAACTAACTAATGATTGGAGAAACAAGTGGGAATAGGAAGGAATTTACCACAAAAGGAGAATCTTATAGTAGAGCCTGTGAGTGTTATTAATTTTTGCTATTTTGGGTAAAAAACTCCAATGCAAGATCTATGAATCTAGGTTACTGATTAGGTTAAGAAAATGAGATTAAATGCAAACACACAACTAATAGAAGTTAAGAAAACGAGATTAAATGCAAACACACAACTAATTAAAGTTTAGATGTTGAAGAAAATACAATATTAAATGCAAGATTAACCACTAGGATAGACATTTACACTAATTCTAGGAAACTAGTTTAAACTTGACTAGAATGAAACTGTAAGAAAACTAGAATAAAAGCAAGTAAAATGGATATCAAATTGAAGAAAAATGAAAGTATCTTCAAATTCAAACTAAAGAATATGAGTTTTTATAAATTTTTAAGCTAAGATTAATCTTGAAAATTTAAAAAAAAAAATAAGTTTTAACAAGACTATTCTGTCCTACAAGGAAGCTAAACCAAGTTGCACTACCGCTATGTGTTCGTAGGTGTGTTTTTAGGGTAACTTTAGTTTTCAGCTTGGTCAAAAGTGTTGATTTTTCTCTCACAACCGTGGTAACCATTCTAACTATACAAATTTGGTGACTAAAGTTCTTGAGGGATTTTTTCGTTTTGCTTGAAAATCACAGTTCTTGAATTTCTTCTTCTGATTCCATGACTAGGGTTGTGAAACTTTTGATTCTGAGAAGCGGAATCCGTGGTTGTGATCTTCAAGGCTTAAATTTAAAACCACAGTTGTCGAGCTATTAACCGGACTTTGACTTTTTCTAGCTAATTGTGTTCCAGTCCCTAGCTTCTCCCACTACTTCAATTCACATCCAAACATCAAAATTCTCTTTCAAATCTAGATACACATGAATTAAATTGCACTTAACACCATAGATATTAATTATGTCAGGCATTAGTACAAAGATCTACCAAAAGTTTAGATATACACATAAGTTCCTAAAAATCATGATCAATTACGAAATCTATACTGGAATGTATAAATTCATTCCGTCTTAATTTAACACAGTCAAAATTATGTAGAAAATAAGGAAAAAATAAGATACTCTATGTCACAGAGTTATCAAACCCCAAATCTAGCATTTTGTTAGTTCCGAGCAATAACTCTATGTCACAGAGTTATCAAACCCCAAATCTAGTGTTTTATTAGTTCTGAGCAAAATAAGATAGAAAAGAATTAAGTACACCACAAGTGGAAAGAAAGAAAATTGACAAGGAAAATAAGGGGCATTCAACATGTGCAAGTGGTAATTTAACTCAACAAACTAAACATGTTTCATCACGTGCTAAGTTAAAAGGAATAGAACTAGCTCGAGTGCACGACTCCTATTGACAATTGAAGTATTAAGAAAATGCCAATTCAATTCCAAGGTTATTGAAAAGAAACATGCCAACTTTCTAAAAAATCAGCTTCAAACGTCAAAAGATCACTAAAACTTGTTTTAAGAAGCAATTATTGAAAACTTCTATAACCAATTAATGATTCAGAGAGAAGTCTTCTGGAATTAAAGGAAACTCATGTCATTAATAAATTATCTTTTAATATATGTAGGCGGATGTTATTGCCAGACCAATTCCTATCACGTCAGAGCAAATGTGTCTTTAATGATGTAATTAATTACCCCTCACAACCCACATGATTTTCACTTCTCAATATAGGACCCACCCAAGCTCTCTTACCCCTTTCTCATTCTCATTTCTGTCGCATCCCCTTGTGACCAAATTCTCTTCCCCTTCTTCAAACTTTAATCTTCTTATCAATTTTTTCTCCTCTCTCTTGCCTTTTATTTTGTGAAAATAAGTGTGGCCAATTGAGGAGAGAGAACACTAGAAGGAAACAAGGTAGATCCCAATACTCCTGGTTTCCCATAAGAACAAAGAGTAATCCCATTTATCTATTTATATCCTACTATGACCTATACTATTTGATGAACTTTGATAATATTTGGTGGGTATAAATCAATCATTTCTCCTTTCTTTTTTTTTTTTTCTTTCGTTTTTTTGTTTTAAGTGCCAAGAAATTGTGGGCTCGATGAACTTTGGGGAAGATAGAGTTAAAATGAAAAAGAGAGTGAGAGACAGAATTTATGCAGGTATAAGGGAATGAGTTGCGATAAGGAGCCGGGGTCTCGTATCAAGAGTACAAAAAAGAATTGTATTTGATTATAAGGGGCAATAACATCACTCAAAGCAAATTTGCTCTTGCTACAAATTGCTCTAGGAATAACATTAGCCTTTAATATATGTGGAGCCATAATATAATATTAGTAGAAAAGACACCACTATGACTATTTGTCTATGATTTTAAAAAGTAATTTACTAAAAGAAAGGAAGAAATTTATAAGTATTTATGAGTATATGTTCTAAAACTACAAAGGATAAAGTAGAAATAACATATAATAATATCACAATAAATAGGAATTCCAACTTCACTTTGCACTCTTTAATTTATACTATTTCGTAGTTTATACCTACATATTTTAGTTTTGATTGTTTTTGTATCTATGACTCTCAAATCCACTTCATTTTAGTCAATTTTTTTACTCTATTGCCACATTTAACAAATATTTTTACGCATCTTTACACATGTATGAAAAATTCAATGAATGTACAACAATTTGCAATAATATTTTGAGTGCATATCCGAAGATTCCGTAAATTTTGGTGATGCTTTTCATAGTTGGATTTAAATGAGACTGATTTGAAGGTTGTGCAAAGTGTCCAAAATTAAAGTTGAGGTTTCAAAGTAAGAATAGAATAGAAGTTAGGGATGCAAAGTGAAATTAGTCCTATATATTCAAACATAAAGCTACATTGGAACGATTTTCTTGGCCTGATTAATTTGAACTAACAACAAAAACTAAGCAAAGAAAATTCCTTGCTACAAACAAACAGGAGATGTACATGGCTCTCGTGAATAATTATTCCTTGCTATAAAACTGCATCAGATATGTGGAAGTGTATTCTACACAGAACTTAGATGTAAGAGATAGTGATTAATTTCTGTTGTATAGCCGTGATTTGAAAGGATTTGTTGTGAATAATATGCGTGCAAGCATGGCTGTGAAAATCTGGATCCTAGATCTTAGAATCTTATGATCTTACGATTTTAGGTGACCTAAACGATTTGGGTCTCATGTAAAATCTAAAATCGTAGTAGTGGGAGAAGCTAGGGAATGTAATTTTAAAATCTTATACACATCCTATTCAACGATCCTACAAAGAACTTTTAAAACTTTTGATATGATGTTTCTATAATGTTTTAAAACTTCTAAATCAATTTGCTGACTCATTTACATTGTAAATCCATTTATTTATGTCACTATAAATCGATTTTATACATTTTCATCTAAAATCTATATGATTCTATTTCTATTGTACAAAGTGCATTACCTTTTTATAGAATGAATTCATATCATCAAATCTTTTTTAAATCTGAATGTATTTAAAAAAAAATAGAAAAAGAATCCAAAAGTCAATATATATATATATAACCTAGAATTCGTTGGTAATAATCGATACACCAATTTGATTAATTATACTTGAATCCTTAAACTTTTTAATGCCGTATGTTTACTTCTCTGACCTGGAATTCATATATATTTTAAATTAGGTTTTAAAACCAATTATATTTGTCATTAAAACACCATTGAAGAAGTTCCAATAAATGCACTAGAAAAAATAAACTTCTTGTTGACACGACTTGGAATCGAAACATAATAAAAATAAATTAAATAATGATGTGAACTACCTAACTTAGCTAACGAGTTCGTAATAGAATTTACTTCACAACCGAAATATGAACAATAGTTTAGTTAAAATCTTAAAGCATATTGAGCACTTTCTGAATGAGAGGTTTGATTTTCCAAGGAGCTCTTTAATCATTTGACAAAGTGTTTCTGACTGGGTTCCTATAATAATATCTCGAATTTAAATCCCATCACAATGATAAACGTACCAAATGTATATAAAGATCTAATATGTGTGTTAAAGTTGTTTTGGTAGAAAAAATATGTAAACACATAATTTGAACATCATTAATAGACATGTTCCCTATGCCCTAACTAATTGGTACTTGTATGTCATGAAATATGTATAATACTTTTCATGTTAAATTCACATGTGGTATTATATTTGTCATGACTTTTATGTTTTATTAATTTAAAAATTATTAATTTTGTCATTTAGACGCTTTTGATAAGATCTTGCTATCTTATAATGCGATCCTACGATGACAATTTCAAATCACTCGTAGGTAGATAGTCCGATTGTGGAGCAAAAAGGCTTGCAAGCCTGTCACAGATTGTTTTGAATAATTCCCTAGTGACACAGTAGTTTTTGATTAATTATTAAAATTAAAAAAGGATAAATTTATATGCCTGATAATCAGTCATCAAAATGAAAGTCATCAGAAATAATAACAATATACGCAAAAAAAGTTAATATATACTTGTAAGAATGTGCATTATGTATATATATATATATATGGGAATAGTTTCCTCAAAGAAACTGTAGAATTTTTCACATATATTAGAGAATGTTCCTCTATATATATATATACACACACATACATACTAGTAAAGTGGGCTCACCAAATATAATTTTTTACCATTTTGAATAAATATCACTTACAGCAATGTGTACGAAAAGCATTTTACTGGTTACATATGATGCAAGTGATCTACCTTGTTATTTTCCAGTCGTTTAGTTTATATATTTTTTAGGAAGAAAATGTTTTACTTAATTTGTGTATAATAAGAATTTTTGTTTGGTACTATTAATAAGTAATTTTTTTAATGGGAAGTAAAATGTGTGTTGGTGTTTATTTTGCTTGGAAATTCATTTATTTGGACTCATATTAGTTTACGTCTATTGGGCTTTAGTTCCTATCAGTTTGTTTTGGGTTTGGAAAGGACAAGAAGTGTGTAGTTGGGCTTTCAATATTTATAATTAAATGCTTTAGGTTCATGATTCAATTTATTGAATCTGGGTTTTTTAAGCATTTTTTTCTTCCTATGTCTTTGACGGTATTTGTCTCTTTTTCTAGCCCCATTAGTTTTGGTTTTGGCTTCGACTCTTCTTCATCTTTTCGCGGTTAACTTGCAGCTGTAAAAGGTTAGTGATGAAGTTTTTCACATTATTTTTATTATTGATTTTTGTTAGTATGCTCATAATTTTGTAAACTTTAATTTTTTGCCATCAGAATGATATTCTTTTAAAATTAGGTTTGAATTACAGAAACGAATGAATTTATTTTTGAGCATTTTTATTTACTTTGTATTCTAAATTAAATCAATCAATTTACTTTCTACAACCCAAAATATTATTAATTGTCACTCTATTGTATCAAACTTACTACTTGTCCCATGCATTAGTTTACAAAGCTTAGTCAAGAAAATAGCCTTAAAGTAGCAGCTAATGTACATTATGTTCTATAAAATTTGTTATTTAATTATTAGATTATATATTAGGATTTAAATGAAATTGTATTTGGTTTTATTGTTAAAGAGCAACAGAGGAAAAAAGTCATTATCTAAATAGGCATAAAGGTTAAAAAGAGAGGTTGTAGACCAATATATTTTACATATAAGATTCCATAAAGAAATAATAATTTGTTTAAAAGTTTGGCGGTTGCTTGCTTAATAATATTACATCACTGATAGAATCTATAGAAAATTATTCTCTAGCTGCTTAAAGTTACCATGAAAGTTGTTGCTGGCTTTATAGCTGATTAATTGTTAGAAAGGCGAGCTTCTTCAACTTCATTGATGAAATAATTTAGTGGATTCTGAACATTTGGAACATCTTCAATGGTGTAAGCAGTGACAACGCTGTGGTTGGTGTTTCTTGGTACTACAATGTGAGGAGTGTAATACACAGAAAGTATAGTAGCAGTTTCCCTTGCACTGCTGCTTGTATGTTTGTAGTCTGGTCAGCATTCTATTGAAGAAAAATTTGGTTATTATTCAATATTATATAAAAGTGTAGTATATACTTGTTATATAATTACTTTATGCAATTATTTTAATACCTGTTGATATGCTTGTTGCAATTGACCAACACTAATAGATAGCTTTTCAGCTTCTTGTATACACATAGAGATAAATTCAAATAACCAAGTTATGTACTAATTGTCATTGTAATGTATACTCCGTAACAACGAAACAAGTATAATAAAACATAATTAATTTTTTGTTGTCAAGATAAAGTGAAAAAAACTTATATTTGTGAATTAGATGTTACGATTGTTTTTTTGTCTTGCCATGGAACAATGCAAATTTCCATTTTGCAAAATTCACAGATGATTCCCATTTCTTGATGAAATCATTTGGCTTATGGCAGTAAGGACAAGATGGGTACCAAAACTTTTCTTGTCTTGGGTTTATCTCTACTCTTCCTTTAACCCATGTTGCTCTTTTCTATTCAAGTTAAAAGCAACATAAATTAGTAGTAAATCAATTATATATCTATAACATAAAGCATAAATAAGAGACATAATTTAAGTTATACACTTGTTAGAGTTTCAAGTAGTGTAACAATTGGTGTTGTCTCATTATCGTTTACTGGTGGAAGAAGCATTGATGGACTGCTGAAGTTCTTCTCAACCACCATTTGTGTTAGTTCAGCTATGTTGGAATGGTACCTGTATAAGATGTTTGTGAGTTGTAGTATGTTTCGTTCACAATTAAATAAAAGGCACAAAAAATGTTTTTAGTTAAATTTATTATATTGTACCAGTGCTTAAGCTCTTTAGTTTCTTGAAGTGCAGGATTAACCATGATAATAGATGATTCTTTTGTTGATAACGACAAGTTTGGATTTATCATCACTTGAACAACAAAAATTTATTGTTTCAGAAAAAATCTTTTTTGCTCCACAATGTGGACTATCTTTTTTCTTCCGCAAAACATCAGAAACCTCAA
This sequence comes from Cinchona pubescens, assembly GCA_025175665.1. Taxonomy (NCBI): domain Eukaryota; kingdom Viridiplantae; phylum Streptophyta; class Magnoliopsida; order Gentianales; family Rubiaceae; genus Cinchona; species Cinchona pubescens. The sequence continues at coordinate 167,423 of JANKKI010000535.1, forward strand.
CAATAAAATTAAGCTGGTCTCTTTCTATCCTAGGATTTCTTCCATTAAAATAAACAGAGAAACATATATTTAGAAATACTACCTAAATTATGAATGGATGGAACCAAAAAGAAAGAATCAACAAATTGAATTACTAAAAGGGAACCTGAAGGACCACGTGTAACGGTCGGCTGTGTAATTGACAGTCTACGCATTTTCTTTGCTTTCCATCTTAAAATTGCCTCATTCCTATAGTTTTGTATGCTCATAATCTGTTTTTTATGAATCTACCTGTCTCTTATATAAATGTGTAAATGTACCATCATCTGTTCCAAAATTTGTGGAAATAGACCAAGGTTCCAATCCCTTGGTTCCATGGCTCAACTTAGATGTTTCATAAGACTCCTTTTTCTTATTCATTGTTGATGTAGTAACAAAATATACTTTAGATACTTACACCAAAGTTTAAGATTTTATCTACTTAAAAGGCTATAGGAATTATATCACCTGATAAAAATAGCATAGAAAAGTCAAGTAAAGCATAACTACTTTCATAATTGTATAAAAACTTGACTTTATGAGTTCAAAATTAGATAATGCCTATGAATCCCAAATATAAGTATAGTTTGAGTAGGAACCTCTCTTTTTAACCTTTATGCCTATTTAGACTTTTAAATAGGAGGTGCTGCGCACAAAAAATTAGATGGAGAAGAATGGCAAGGCATGTGAAGGTATAGGACCGTGTACTTCTATGTCTGTCAAGGTTGAGTGAAGAAAAAGTAATCAAACTTCTAGAAAGTCTTCAGAGTTGTTAATGCTTATTGCTCCTACTGCTATTAGTGTAGAAACGACTTATTTAATCTTAAGAAATAAAAAGCTAAATGGTAGGGCTGGCAATTTCTGACACGATTTGATAATACGATACAAACACGACACGAAATTAACAGGTTATGATACGACTCAAAATTTATCTGGTTATCATTGGGTCAGCTAGTTTATGACACGAAATTAAACGGACGGGTTTGTCGCGCCCCCCTTTACCGCGCTCTACCGTGGGTCCGGGTGGCACCGTGGGACCGTTTGTAAATTGTAAGTAGGATTTTTGCATTCAATCACCTATTGCTCGAGCACCACATCTGGCGATGGTATAAGAGACAGGAACAACACATCTATGGAAAATTTAAATGAATCACCTATTTACTATTACATAACGGGCCTTTAATGCGACTATGAATAGTATAAAAATAATCTAAACTAGGAAAACAAGATGAGTCGCCACCCCGGCGTTGGACCGGTTGCGTGATTTTATCGCATTTCTCTTTTCAATTTTAGTATTCATTATTGCCGACTTTGTAGCATACGTGTGCTTTGAGATAGTTTAAAAGTAATAAAATATGTACATGTTAGAATGGTAAATATTAACATTGACAGGTAGATAAGAGACAGGTCCAATTAAAAGTCGCACACATTCTCCTTGTAGTGCCCTTTTTTTCCCAAGGGGCAAAATAGTAATTTAAATGCACGCTGGAGTTTACTTCTTAGCCCAATATTATATAATTGATACAAAGATTACCTGTCTCTGGGCTAAATATATATATCTTGAGAACATTTAACGTCCTATTTAGATGTGTATAAGAGACAGGCTTGTGAGATCAAAGGTCAAGAAGAACAATTGAGACCAATAAACATTAAAATAAAGCACCAACCATCACAAAATCAATTAATCAAAAAATGGCAAAGATCAAAGTCTATTTACAATTTAATACTCATAAGGGCAAAACAAGAATTTCACAATCAAAGGGTAATTAAAACATATTAAAATGCCAAACAGAAATCAAAGTAAAAAATTGGTGGTTATTGACATAAAACATGTAATTATGGAATCTAAAATTTGAAGAGAAAAAAAAGAATATTAAAGAAAATTCCTTATGGCCTAAATGTAAATAAAAAAATTTATATTATACTTGTTTCGTTGTTACGGAGTATACCTGTCTCTTATACACATCTTATGTTATAGAGACTGCGTCTTATACACGTCTAGCATTGTAAAAGAGACAATTCCATTACATACTACCTGTCTCTTATACAAATCTAGATGTGTATAAGAGACAGAGCGATGGAGGAGGAACTTGAGTAAACTTATGAGCTGTCTCTTATACACATCTAGATGTGTCAAATTTGGTTGTCTGAAAAATTTTCTAGACTTCAAATTTTTCTGCAGATCCTCTGACCAGTATATTTTGTTACTACAACATTTTTTGAAAAGAAAATTGGAGTTTTTTGAATTTTACAAAGTTGAGTTTTAGAACCCAGGAACCCTCTACAATTTTTCTTCTTTGAGTTTAGTCTAATTCCTCTCCGAGCTTCACTCGCTGAACTTTTTTTTTTTTTTTTTTTTTTGAAAAATCTAAAAACTTAATAATATTAAAACTCATTCTTTGTATTTCAAAAATGCATAAAACACATAATAATTAAACACCATGAGACAAATTAAGAGCGAATTAAAGGATAAATTAAGAGGATCTCATAAAGCAGGTTAAAAAGAAATTAAAAGGAAAATTAAAAAGAAAATTGAGAGTCAAATTAAAAGAAAAATAGGGGGTGTAAGAACTTACGGGACAAAAATAGGTGTCTACAGGGTTGGGTCAACCTATGGGTTAACACGATAACTCGTGAAGTTACTGTATGGGTAAATTTTGCTGAAATTTTATCTTTATTATAATTTAATATTGTACATTTAAAAATTGTGAATAATAGATTATTAGATTATTAAATCAAACATAATAATTATTTTAAATATTATCCAAAAAATTTCAGTAATAATTATATGTTTTAAATTATTACGATAACAATGTTAGTATTAATAATTATTTAAGTTATTAAATAATTAAAATCTGAGTTTCAATTCAAATGGATCGCAAGTTATGTAATGTGTCAAATAGGTTGATACCTTCAGTCAATTATAAACGGTCCGATTTGAATCAAATTCAATTTAGCCCAGAACGTTGATAATGTATAAGAAATGGACACCACATGATACGACACGAACACGACCCAATAAAAAGTAGGTCACAGTTGACACAATACGATAAACTAATAATCCGACCCATTAACACCCCTACTAAATGGATAGTATCAAGTTATTAACTTATATTCATGTACAAAATAAATAGCAATTTGGATACACACTTGGTAAGTTGTCTACATGACAACCAATTAAAGTGACATCTCAAAAAGTAGTCTACATGGCAACCAAACAACAACAATATAAAGCTAACTAAATACGGCACTTGGCATAAGGAGGAAATTCCTTGTCTTTTATATACAGGAAGATATGGGAAAAAAATTAATTTGGTCCTTTACCTATTAAAAAGACCAATTTGGTCTCTCATCCCCATAAAAATTAACTAATTTAAGCCTTGTAACACTAATTGTAGACAAAATAACAGAGTCTTTGACAATATATTTGTGGCATGTTAACGAGAAAATAATTATCATGTATTTTGCTTCATTAATTTGTCCATAATTTTCGTCATAAATCCTAAACTAGTTAATTTTTTTAAAGATAAGGGGACAAATTAATCTGTTGTGATAGATAAGGGACTAAATTAGTCTTTTAATAATATCCTATATATATTTGTAGTATAATTTTTGTGTGTATTAGGTGATACTCCTCGACATGATCTGTGTAGTTTAGAAATATATGATCTGTATTTTGTAGTTTTATATAAAAAACTAAGGAGACAGTGGCATAACAGTGTGACAAGTGGAACTATCAGGAACTTGATTAATTTGATCTCTTATCTATTAAAAAATCAATTTGGTCTTTCATTCTTAAAATTAACTAATATCTAGATGTGTATGAAGAAGACAGATGATAATCTAACAACCGTTTACATGATAATACATGTACTATTATGTAAACATCTAGAAGTGTGTAAGAGACAGGATCAAACTATCACCTGTCTCTGACCTGGGCTAAATCTACCTGTCAATGTTAATTTTTTTTAATAAAAAATAAGAGACTAAATTGGTCTATTGCAATAGATAAGGGATCAGATTAGTCGATATCCTAAAAAAAATAGACTAAATTGGTAAAATGAATGTTTAGTAACTACATTGTCTCCCATGGCAAAAAGAATTTGTCATTTCTTATTCTACAGAGAAAGTTATTGTTCTCAAGATTTCATAGATCATTTTATTCTTTTTTTTATTATTATTATTTTGTAAGTAAGCTCTGTCTTTATATATAGTGATAAATGTAAGGAATTACATCATCTCTTAAAAAGGGGTATTCTCTAAGAACAAAGTGATCTAATCTATCAATTTAAACTAGTACAAAGTGAATTAGACTCGGGCAAGTCTAATTCAACAAACAGGGACCAATTTTCAAGTGATGTTCTCATATTTCTCCAACCAAAAACAATCCCTGTAATGTCTCTAATAATTTGTTGAACAACCAACAACTTCTAGTGGCAATAAAATACCTCTAAAATTGCTGGAGTTCCTCCATTCCAGAGATAATATATAGTGGCAAAAAGGCAACCTTCGAGAATATTTTCTTAAATTACATTTATGCCCTTCTACAAGCATCCACTTGTACTTCATCGATCACATTAGACACTTCCAGATTTGAATTGTCAGTCCTCACATAGGTGTCCATTTGGAGGGTAAAAAATTTTTCAAAAAATGATATTTTCCCCATACTATTCTATACCAGGTTACCTTAGGAGTATCTAGTTTTAACATTTTCATGGCTGACTTAATGGAGTAAACACATGAGGGATCTATCTACCAAATGAAAGAATCTTCACGTGTAATCTGAGAGACCAATTGTGGAGGAGTAGCTTGAACTAGTTCCAGAGTTTTACCTCTTAGACGTCTACCTTTAAGCCGACGCCACTCATTGTTTTTTATGATAGTCCTAAGCTTTGCATTATGATTGCTAACAAAAAGTTGGAAGATTCTAGGTGAAAAATCCTTGATCAGAGGTCCACTAGGTTGCAAATGATCATACCAAAGAAAGATATCCTTCCATCCTATCCCCTTACCACTGCCTTGATACATTCCCAAATTGTGGTTCTCAACTTAATCAATTTTAACAAATTCAATGATCAACTAGCAAATAGTTTACAAGCCAAATACCGTTTCCTTTAATGCATTCACATGTACCCATTTTTCATGGAAGATGCCCCGTATGTGTCTCAGATTCATGGCTTTATTTCAAGTTCTAAAATATTTTAAACCCAGTCCCCCTCATTCATTGAGTGATAGACCTCCCTCCAGCTTGCTTTTGTCTTAGTTACTTTCAACTCAAAGCTTGGCCAAAGAAAGGACTTTAGTAGACTCTCCACCTTGAGAAACAATTTTGGAAGAACGAAAATACTACTCCATGCAATAAGAGACACTATTGCGTACAGAATTAATCAGAGTTAACCTACCCCATAAAATAACTTCCTGACTGACCAACTCGAAATTTGTTTTAGCATTTTATTCTTGTCTAAAAGAATTATCTCCTGAATAAAAGAAATTTTCAAACAAATATTCAACAACTACTAAGGTTTAACTAATTACAACCTTTAAAACTTTCTTCAAAATTTAGATAGCACTACTAACATAAATCTGCAAGATAAAAAGTTTTAAAAAAATTACAACTTGTTACATTTAAAACAAAAATTAGAAAACTACTTGTAGCCAGGTTATATTTAACAAGAACCAAATGATTAAAATTATTGGTGGGTACAAGAGGTGCACCAAACCAAAAATATGAAGTACATCATTTGTAGTGTAAAGAACATCACATTTACAAAGCGAAAAAGCAAATTAATCAAGTAGTGATAGTTCCACTTTCACACTGTTACACACCAAAACCAAGAACATGGGTGACGATACATGATAAGTCCTTATGGATGAGTAATTAAATATGAGAGCTCATTAAGGGTAAAAATATAAATAGATCTATAAGTAGGAGCTCTAACCCTGGGCCATGTCTATAAATAGGAATACACCTTGCCAAGAAATATAACTAATATGCACTAATCAAATTCAGACACATTTAATACTGATTTGTCCCTACTTTCTCTATCTAAAATTCTCCTAATCCCTATCCCTTGAATGTATTGTTGTTCATCAAGTAGCGCCATTTATGGGAATCGAACATAAAGCTAAACTGCTCTTATCGGTTTATCCTTCAATTTCTAATATAACTAAAACTAAACGTTCAAATTCGATCATCTTGATCATTAGCTATGAAGAATAGATGAAGAGGAAATAGTAGGGACAAACCCTTTCTGATCAATAATCTGAGGATCAGAGTTGAATTTCATGAAGGTCAGGTAGGACAGATACACGCTCAAGAACAAAGATTATAGTTCTTTCAAGACAATTTCGCAGCTATTCAGCAATTTGTGAAAATGTAGAAGTAAGGTCCACTGAATACTATTCTAACTATTCCTGTTGAAACACCAAGACAAGAGTGTAGGGAAGAAGATACTACTAGCATTACCCAACCTAGACAGCGAGAAGACAACGATCCTGATTGATTCATGATCGACTTAAGTCCAGGCCGGAAACGTGGTTCATGGAAAGAAGACTCGCAACTTCCGCATCTAATACCTGACGTAAAAATCACAACTAAGCTGGAACTCCGTATTCAACAGCTATTATCTCATAATAACATTGGTCAACAAATTGTTTCGAACATTGATCGTACCCGTTCATTCTACTCATCAGGTTAGAATAGATTTCACCTAACTTTAAACAACCCGATCTAGATCATTACCATGGTAAAATTGATTCAACTGATCATATTGCTCATGTATTTGACATAGCGTAGCTCTATGGTTATTCAGAAGCCATCAAATGCAAAATCTTCGCTAGCACTCTCAGTTGATCGGCTCAGAAATAGTTTATAGAACTTTTTTTGGGTTGGTAGTTTCTTACACTAACTTGGCAGAAAAAATTTTGAGACATTTCATAAGGCATTAGGTTGTACAAAAGGAAGTTTCTTATTTGATGAATATAAGACATAAAAATAAAGAGACTTTGAGTCAATACATTGGACACTTCAATAGTTAATGAAGAAGTAGTACATATTAAACAAAGAGAGAACTACTATATTTTAAACTAAATGAAAGAGGCCAATGGAGGATAAGGTCAAAGAATCTGATAAGAAGAAGAAAAATAAGGATTCAAAGCAAGCTAATCAACCTAATCAACTATTTCAAAATTCCAAATTGCTTGATGGTCGAGTAGTATATCTAGGGTCTAATAACTTTAAACCTACCTGAACTAGGGTTTTGCCCAATGAGGACTTTACTCCTTTGAATATGCCTGGATGCAATATTCATTTTGAAATAAGGAACACTAAGATCTTAGAGCCACCCTTGCTGATGAGAACTAACTAGCACAAGCAGGGATAGATCTCGATATTTACTTCTCATCATGCAAATTATAGGCACAATATTGAGGACTACAATGATTTGAAAATAGGTATTGAGAGAGAAATCCGAGAGGAATATCTGCAAGAATATATTTTTTGGATTGCTAATGATCTCAGACAAACTAACAATCATCTTCTTCGATCAAAGATCGGTACGCATACCAAAGACCAAAAATAACAACAATAATAATTGAAATGGGACCTTCAGCCAATAATGACCATATGGCAGGAGTAATGAAAATGATCACTTGAGGTGCACCAGGTGGATATTCCAATCAGGCTCAAAAAAGATATACAAGCTATCAGTTTGAAGGAGAGAATTTTCAAGAAACCCAAGTTGATCCCGAATATTTCCTTTCGAGAAAGATGTGTATCAAGTTATTTCTCATTTAAAACTTTTTACCTTTCATGTTAAGGTAGGGGATTACTCATCATAAAGTCTTTGTAAACAATTATAGTTCAGTTGATGTGATTTTCTGGCACACTTGGCAATATCCAGCTAGACTCAACAACGCTTATCTATTTTACTAGCAATTTTGTCAAGCCCAAGGGCACAATTTTTCTTCCATTAACCCCAAGGAGCCACCTACAATATGATTCGGGTCAACCATCATAGTATGCAGTTCATTATCCTTTCCTCAATGTTTCATTTGGGATTAAGTTTTCTTAAGGGATGGATCTGAAGGAACAGTTTGGGAAAACGAGCAAGAAGCTAGGGATTGCTATCTTATTTCACTAAAAACAAGAACCGAACTTTGAAGATCGAAGAACTTCCAGAGGAGACTAAAATTGCTTCTACAAACCTTAGACGATCAGAATAAGGGAAAGATAGAGCTAGCATCCGGGTTACCAATTGAGGAAATATTCTTTAATCCAGAGTTCCCTGATCGAAAACTTCGTATTTGTTCTCTCCTATCTGTCAAGTTCAAAGCCAACCTTGCCCGGCTACTATTTGAATATAAAGACATCTCCTCCTGGTCAACTGCTGATGTGCAAAGAATTCCAAGGGAAATAGTCAAACACAAGCTGAGCATTGTCCCTACTTACAAGAAAGTCCAACAAAGAAATAGATTGTTCAGACCTGAGCAGAGTGCAATCATTGAGGCCAAAGTAGACCAACTTTTAGCCGCTTAGATTATCAAAGAAGTGTTATATTCAATATGCCTTACTAATCCTACATTGGCCAAAAAGACTAATGTATCCAAAATGCCAAAAGAAAACTAGCGAATGTGTGTTGACTTTACTAAACTTCATAAAGCCTATTCTAAGGAAAGTTATCATTTGCTTCAGATTGACATAGTTATTGATTTACTAGTTTCTTTTCTGTTCAAAACTTTTCTGGATGCCTATAAAGGGTAATCATCAAATATTTTTAAGTGAAGAAGAAGATGGAAAATTTGCGTTCATAACACCGAAGGGCACATATTGTTGTCAAATTATGTCGTGCAGGTTAATGAACACAAGAGCTACTTATTAGAGGTTGGTGTTGGTCCCAAAGCAACCTAAGAGGGGGGGTGTGAATTAGGTTTCTTAAAAATTACTTTGAGAAATATTGAGATTTTCAAATTGAATACAGATATAACAAAATCAATAGAACAGTAAAGTAAAGAGAGAATAAATTAAACAATCAATACTTCCAAACTAGCAAGCTTGAATTATCAAATCTCTTGAATACTTCACACACTTGGTGAGCCAATAATCTTTACAAAGTTGGGAAGTTCTTGCTCACACTAAGACTTTTTTAGTTGAGCCAAGAATCTTACTTACAACTACACTTTCATACAAGATTATCACTCCACTCAAAGTTGAATTACACTCACAATTGCACACTAATACAACAAAGCACTATAGTCAATTTGCACTCAAATTACTCTTTTCTAGGGCTTGTATTCAATGTATTAGATATTTTTTTCAGGTTATTAAAGCACCTATTTATAAGAGCAATAATTAGTAGTTTCAACTACTTCCTAACGGCTAAGTAATAAATGCACAAAAAATAGCCGTTGGGGTTTGGACTTCCGAGAAGGATTGAATGCGTCCAGAAAGCGTCCGATCTTCTTTCGCTTTGTTGAGAGGCTTTTCGGACGTCCGTGCATGCGTCCGGTCCTTCGCGACAGATGTTTTGACGGTCTGAGTGTCCAAAGAAAGGCAGTGAGGATCCCATTCTTTCGCGATTCTGTTCGGACGATGCAATGTGTCCGAGGAATTTTGACCTAGTTCGATCTGCATGTCCGAAAGATTTGTTCTGCAAAAGCTTGTTTTATAGATGACATGAACACTTAACTCCTGTCTCTTATACACATCTGGAAGAATCAATCTCTCCTTTTGATGATGACAAACCTCAATTGGATATGAATAATACCCTTACAATATATCATACAAATGTCATACCTGTCTCTTATACATTATCTAGATGTGTATACTCAATAACGGCAATGTAACCTTTCGTACTTCCTTTGACCACCTTTTATTTTGCAAGTATGTTTATTTCAACCAAATAAGATTAAGACAACGGTGCTAGAGTTAAGTAAATACATAACCAAGCCACGAATTGCTGAAAACCAAAAGAAATACTTCCTCTCGAATCTAATAAGCAGAGAACTGCTGAAAACAAAGTACAAAATAGGAAAAAGAACTAATGGGAGTCATTACGCTTTTTGGAGCGCTTTTCAGTCTTTTGTCGTTTGGATGGAACATCTTCAATAGTGGCTTCACTGTCATCCTCTTCTCCGGTACGACGTTGCATGATAAAGTCAAATGTGTCGTCAACATCTTCATCATCATCATCGGCAGCTCCTTGAGCAGCTTCTGCATTGTCTTCACGTGTATGTTCATCTTCAGGTTCATCACTGTCGGAGACTTTATATGGTTTGATGCAAGGACTGAAGATTAGCAAATTGAAAAATTAAGCCGAAGACATGCCAAGACTGAGTGCCTCTTGGAGAATCATTTGACGAGTTTCAAGTCGTTTTAACTTTTGATTTGTGCGACGTTGAAATGAACTGACTTGAGTACTCAGAGAGGTGAGAAGTCCACGATATGTGAAAGAGCTGGTTCGAAGTAGATGGTTCGGATGTAAGTGGAGGTGGTTGAGGAGTAGGAGAATGAGGGATAGCAAAATCGAGGTGGAGGCATGGGATTGTGATGTGCAATATCAAAGGCTGCCTTAGTTAGCCATTGATCGTTGAAAAACGGAGGTCTTTGCGTTCAATGTAGGATTTGTTAAAATAGGGAGGATATTGTACGCTCAAGAAGAAGGTATTGACTTTGATGAAACCTTGGCCAATTTAGGATTAGAAAGGTGAATTCAAAAGAAATGTTTCTTACACATCTCATGTGAGAAAGAGTTCCCATAGGGAACAAAAAAGATACCCAAAATCCAGAGAAATACCCTTGAAAACACAAAAAAATAAGTACAATTGCATTTTTCTGGGCTCAGTACGATGCCCGTCAGTTGGCAATAACAGATTTGTGACAAAGGTGTATAGAATATTAAGTTCAGGAGCGAGCAATGCAGTTTTGGCTTCCGAGGCCTATTTAAAATGAATGATTATCAAGATGCACAAGATGACCCCAATTTTGTTTTTCAAAACAAGATTTGATAATGGGAAGATTATATTCATCAAATAGACTATGAGAAGCAGGACGTTGAACGATTATAGATTTACTGAGAAGGGAAGTATACTGTTCGGATGCCTTGGCATCGAAAAATTTTGATAAAGTTGTAGTGGTGGAGACTTGAGGATTGGCCGATGATTCTCCTCGACGGAGCCTTCCCTTTAGTTTTTCGACCCCGATTTGCTGTAGAGGAACCTCTGCGAGATTTCACCATCGTAATAAAAGAAGAGAAAATTTAAAAATTTCTAGAGGTGTATAAGATTTTGAGAAAATGAGATGGTGGATGGGGGAAATGAGATATGATTTAGGTGATAAGGGCTATGGGTAGGATGATTTTCCAATCAATTTTGGAAGAGAGAGTGGGAATTTGGAGGGGGTAGTGGAGAGAAAAAAAATTCGCCTGAGGGTTTTCGAGGGAGGGGGTGAGTCCGAAATGGAAAATCTGGACGGTTAAGAATCAAACTTTAGAATTTTCTCAAAGAACGATGGTGAAATCCGATGTAGGTATTTTATTGAGCTCGAATAGTGCTTTGTTGCAAATATTTGATAATTGATATCCTGCGCTCTGATACATCTGTCTAGATGTGTATCTAGAGACAGCTCTTGATCGTCCGAAAGCATCTGTTACCTCTCGGATGCTCATATTCGTCCGAACAATATTCTTCCTTATACACACCTACATCCAAATATTTCTGGTAAAATCCCCAAACATTTTTTGAGCGATTCAAAGCGATCTAGAGCTAAGGATTTTGTAAAAATATCAGCCAATTGATCTGAAGTAGGCACAAAATCAATATGAATTTCCTTTTTACAAACGAGGTCTCTAATGAAATGATGCTTAACATCAATGTGTTTGGTTCTAGAGTGCATAACAGGATTTTTTGTGAGATTAATTGCACTAGTGTTGTCACACAATATAGGAACACAATCAAAAATTACATGGAAAATCTTTAAGTATGTTTCATCCAAAGAAGTTGAGCACAACAATTTCCGGCAGCAATGTATTCTTCAGCCGTAGAAAGAGAAATGGAATTTTGTTTTTTACTAAACCAAGACACAAGATAATTTCCCAGAAAATAACACATACCACTGGTACTTTTTCTATCAATTTTACACCCAGCAAAGTCAGCATCAGAATAGCTAATCAGATCAAATGTAGAGACTTTGGATACCACAGACCAAAATCTGTTGTTCCTTTTAGATATCTAAAAATTCTTTTCACAGCTATCAAATGTGATTCTTTAAGGCAAGATTGAAATCTAGCACATAAACAAACAAAACATGATATCCGGCTCTCCGGCGTTAAGAGAAAGTAGACTTCCGATGTGTATGAACTATACTCGATTTCATCAACACTATTACCTTCTGAAAAATATCGAGTTTGTATGAAGTACACATTGGCGTATATCACTTGTTTGCAATCTTCCATACCAAAAGAGACGTTTGAAAAGCTCCTTTGTGTACTTGATTTGTGTAATAAATGTTTCTTCCTTAGTTTGATGAACTTGTAGTCCGAGGAAAAATTGCAACTTGCCCATCATACTCATCTCAAACTCTTCTTGCATTAATTGTGAAAAATCCTTGCACAAACTTTCATTAGTTGCTCCAAAAATAATATCATCAACATAAATTTGAACAATTAACAATCCTTTTAAATCCATTTTTGTAAAAAGTGTGGTGTTAAGTCTAAACCTCTTTTGAAACCATTTTCTATCAAGAAGCCACTTAATCTTTCATACCAAGCTCTTGGAGCTTGTTTCAAACCATATAAAGCTTTGGAAAGTTTGAAAACATGATTTGGAAGATTCTTATTTTCAAAGCCCAGAGGTTGTTCGACGAAAACTTCTTGGTCGATAAAACCATTTAAAAAGGCACTTTTGACATCCATTTGAAATAATTTTAAATTATTGAAACATGCAAATGCAAGAAACATGCGAATGGATTCTAATCTAGCCACGGGTGCAAAGGTTTCATCAAAGTCAATACCTTCTTCTTGAGCTCTAACCTTGAAATTTCTTTCAGATTTCAAAGATGATCCTCCCTTTGTCATTTAATTTGCAAGAAAAACCCATTTAGTACCAATAACGGGATGAGAAGAAGGTCTTTCAACTAAGGTCCATACATTATTTTTCTTAAATTGACTAAGTTCATCTTGCATAGCATTAACCCAAGATTCATCACTCATGACAAGCAACATCTATATGTTTAGGTTCAATGTGAGAGAGTAATGCACAATTACTATTCAAAGGTTTATGAGAACGAGTAGTTACCCCATCGGATAGATCACCTATGATTAAATCTTGAGGATGACTAGAGACAAATCTCCAAGCTTTCGGAAGATCATTTTGGGCATCCTCATTCTTTTCATCATCAATTTGATGGTTGTTGACATTAACGCTTGATGTAATCTCTTGATGATCTCCATGAATAACGAGCTTTTCGAGCTCCTTTAAAATACCTACATCTTCATCTTCACATAATTTCTTTGAGATAACGTCATTAGTTTCATCAAATGTAACATGCACAACTTCTTCAATCAAAAGCGTTCTTCTATTGTAAACTCGGTATGCTTTCTTGTCACTAGAATATCCTAGAAAAATTCCTTCATCCGATTTTTTGTCAAATTTTCCAAGGTTTTCTTTGATTTTTAAAATAAAGCATTTGCAACCAAAAACTTTGAAATAGCTCATTTTCAACACAACGGGTTTTCTACAAAATATGAGTTCATAAGGAGTTTTATTTAAAGAGGATCTTAATAAAACTCGATTCATAACATAACAAGCCGTGGTAACCGCTTCGGCCCAAAAGTATTGTGGTAAGTCACATTCACTAATCATAGTTCTAGCCGTTTCTTGAAGACAAGTATTGAAGCATTCTAAAGATTTGTAAAATTCAAGCTTGCTAGCTTGGAAGTATTGTTTGTTCGTTGTGATCACAAAAGTCGGAAAACCCCAAATTTAAAGGCTGTCTCTTATACACTCCTTAGACAAATAATTTTTGTATCCAATAAGTTTTGAATTTTGGAAAACAATTTTACAAATTTTTCAAATGCTTCAATTTTGTGAACAAGAAATAATACCCAAGTAAATCTAGAATAGTCATCTATGATAACAAATGCATATTTGCAACCACCTAAACTAGCATATTGAGTAGGTCCAAATAAGTCTAAATGCAACAATTCTAAAGGTTTATGAGTAGAGACACAAAATTCTTTGGTTTAAAAGAAATTTTGACTTGTTTACCAAATTGGCATGCATCACAAATTTTATTTTTCAAAATTTCAACTTCTAAACATCTAATCATTTGTGTTGGCAAGTTTTTCAATCAAATCCATATTAAAATGACAAAGTCTTCTATGCCAAAGCCATGGATCATCTATGGAAGCGGTAAGATATTTTACAATGCTATTGCTAGTGATTATCAAGATGAATCACATACACATCATTGTGCCTAGTGCCCTTGAATAAGACAATCATGGATTGTGGACCCAATCTTAGACATTATGCTTAGTAAAAAATACATATAAATTTTTGTCACAAAGTTGACTAACACTTAATAAATTATAGTTCAAATTATCAACAAGAAGCACATTCTTAATCAAGGTTTCACCATTTTTACCTACATCACCGATGCCGATTGATTTTGCTTTATTGTTATCTCCAAAAGTGACTTTTCCACTGTTTTTGGATGTGAGATTTGTGAAGAGAGAAGCATCACCCGTCATGTGCCTTGAACATCCACTATCTATGAACCACTTAGCATTGTTGGTAATGTTAAGTACCTACACAATAAATCAATTGATAACTTTTGGTACCTATATTTTCTTGGGTCCATTTGAGTTAGTGAAATTGCTTTCAATCCATGCAACTTTCATTCCAAGTTTTTCGTTCTTCTTGACATAACATATATTCTTAACATGCCCATGTTGTTGGCAATATCTACAAATAATGCTTTTATTAACATACAAAGATGATTTTGGTTTTACAATACATAAGTCATCCCTTCTAAACATGACAAAATTTTTGTTGATAGCTATATTTCTATTTCTTTTCATATCAACAATATTTTCTTTCTTTCTAATTAAGAGAGCATTCAAATCATCCATTCTTTTCTTCAAGGAGGCTTGTTCTTCCTTGACCTTTGATCTCACATGCATTCTTTTCTTCAAATCACGATTTTCTTGTGATAGCCTATTGTATTTCATTCACAAGTTTAGAGTTAGCATTCAATAAAGCATTTGACTTTTTAACTAACTCCTTATTTCTAGCATATGATTCCTTTAAGCTATCATGCAATTTCAAAATGAAAGCTTCAAGATCATCTTCATCATTTTCATTGTTGGAGTCATAGTTAGAATTTACCTCATCATCTCCAATGGCCAGGTGAGATCATAAGAAACAAAGCTGGACTTGTTGGAGGTTATCTCAAAGAAATTGAGAATCCATGTGAGATGAAAGTTATACACATCTAGATGTGTATAAGAGACCTTCTTTTTCTTGGAAGGACACTCATTTGCAAAATGACCGAGTTGACCACATTCAAAGCATTTTTCATTTTGCTTCTTCATTTCAATCCTTGACTTCCCTTTGAAATTATTTGAGTTTGTAGCTCCGCCTCTTCTCATTCTTTGTTTGTTGATATAATGTTTGAGAAATCCTTTAGTGATGAGTGCAAGATCTTCATCTTCTAGATTGATGGAGCTCATTTTCATCTTCCTCTTGAGAGGTCTTTAGAGCAATGCTCCTTCTTGGCCTTGCTTCTTCATCATCCACACCCTTGGCCTTTAACTTGAGTTCATAAGATGTAAGAGAATTGATTAGTGATTCAATAGGTATTAAATTTAAATTCTTGGCTTCCTCTATAGCAATGGTTTTGGTATCCCATTATTTGGATAGAGCATTTAGGATTTTTCTGTTTTTTTCACCCAAAGAGTACTCCTTACTCAAGGCTTCAAGATCCTTTATAATGTCATTGAACCTGCAGTACATTTTGTCTATGTTCTCATGTGGTTCCATCTTGAAGGACTCATACTTGGCAACAAGTAGGGATTTCTTTTGCTCACGAACATCATCGCTCCCTTCATGAATTTCTTTCAACTTATCCCATATTTCTTTAGCAGAAATGCAACCCTTCACGCGAGTTGATTCATTTTCATCCAAGGCATTATACAACACATTCATGGCTTTTGCATTCAATTTCAAGTTTTATGTTGGTGCCTTGTCTCATTCCTTGTCTTTTCTCTTCTTCTATTTGTGTGATCATCAATGATAGAAGCTTCAAATGGACCTTCATTGACAACATACCATAAATCAATGTCAATAGATTACAGAAATATTTTCATTCTATCTCTCCAACTAATAAAATTTGCCCCATTAAACATAGGGGGCCTAGTAACGGATTGACCCTCAAAAAATAGAGCATTATTGGTTGCCATATTTCTTTACTCAAGAGCAGTTTAAGCAATATAATGAGACCAAGCTCTGATACCAATTGTTGGTCCCAGAGCAACCTAAGAGGGGGGGGGTGAATTAGGTTTCTTAAAAATTACTTTGAGAAATATTGAGATTTTCAAATTGAATGCAGATATAACAAAATCAATAGATCAGTAAATTAAAGAGAGAATAAATTAAACAATCAATACTTCCAAACTAGCAAGCTTGAAGTATCAAATCTCTTGAATGCTTCACACACTTGGTGAGCCAATAATCTTTACAAAGTTGCTGGAAGTTCTTGCTCACACTAAGACTTTTTTAGTTGAGCCAAGAATCTTACTTACAACCACACTTTCATACAAGATTATCACTCCACTCAAAGTTGAATTACACTCACAATTGCACACTAATACAACAAGAGCACTATAGTAATTTGCACTCAAATTACTCTTTTCTAGGGCTTGTATTCAATGTATTAGATGTTTTTTTCAGGTTATTAAAGCACCTATTTATAAGAGCAATAAATAGTGGTTTCAACTACTTCCTAACGGCTAAGTAATAAATGCACAAAAAATAGTCGTTGGGGTTTCGGACGTCCGAGAAGGATTGAATGCGTCCGAGAAAGCGTCGATCTTCTTTCAGTTTTGTTGAGAGGCTTCGTTCGGACGTCCGTACATGCCTCCTGGTCCTTCGTCCGACAGAGGTTTGGACGATCCTGAGCATCCGAAAGAAAGGCAGTAGGATCCCATTCTTTCGCCGCTCGTTCGACGTGCAATGTGTCCGATAATTTTTGACCACGTCCGAAAGATCTGTTCCTGTAAAAGCTTGTTTTACAGAGTTAAGTGTTCATGTCATCATCAAAATAAGGTTTGGAAAATATCAGTTGGACCAATAAGGCTTTTAAAAGCCAGAAGCTTTATGTTTTATTTTTCGAAGGCGTTGTTAGTTCTGTGTTGGTGGCTAATCGAAAACTAAAACATAAAGCTTCTGGCTTTTAGAAATAGAAATATATTAACCAACTGAAATTTTGTCACCTGTTTAGAAGTGATGAGATTAACACTATCTGTCTCTTATACAACTCTAGATGTGTATTAGAGACAGCCTCTGACCTCCTCAATGATTGTTGATATGAAAAGAAATAGAAATAAAGCTATTTACAAAAATTTTGTCTCTTAAATAGAAGGGATGACTATATGTAGACAGTAAAATTGTTGGAATTTGACATTGAATTTTGTATTGAAAACCAATCATCTTTCTAAGCTAATAGCAGATTTTCTCACCAAAAGGACAATTGAACTCTCGGCATTCGATAAGGTGATGAGTATTAATGATAAAGAGAAATTTGAAACAAATTACAAGGTTTGAGAACTTGATGTGAATAGAGCCTCATGTAAGTTGGGAAATGGAAAAGGAATCATCATTTAAGCTTCCCAAAGAAGATCATTTTACATATGCCCTTTGCTTCGGATTCAAGCTACAAATAATGAAGCCGACTATGACTCATTATTAATCTAGATAAAGTATAAGAGACAGCCAGTAAGGAATCACTGTAGATCTTTGAGATTCCTGACTGGTGGTCTCCACAACCTAGGTAATTTTGAAACCGAGGTGATTATGTAGAGATACTTTTAGAAGGTAAAATAATGGAGTCGGCAGAACTTGTGAATGAAAACAATAGGCTATTGTTGTGTATAAGAGACAGAGACTAACACATTAGAGATATCTATGGTTCGTCCTTCTTGAAGTTAATACAAAATTTAGGTAATAAGCTTCTCAAAGAGGTTTTGGTAGAAGTTCAAGAAGGACGAACCATAGATAAATTTGAGAGATTATATAAATTGACGACGATTCGAATTGGATGAAGCCAATAAGAGAATTTTTATCTTCTGGTGTATTACTGACCAATCAAAAAGAATCCTCAAGAATAATGTGCAGAGCAAAACAATATGAACTTATAGAAAGAATTTTGTATTGAAAATCATATTTGTGTCCTCTTCTCTAATGTGTTAGTCTAGCCGATTATCATGGGATATTATTGGCTGACCATGCACAAAAATGCTAATACGTTGATTTGTCAAGATTACTTTGTATAAATAAATGTTCCAATCTGACAGAAATTCAGAAGTAAATTACACAACCATTTTAAGTCCATGGCCATTCGAGCAATAGTGTATTAACCTGGTCAAACTCTTCCTTGGGGCACCAGAAAAATTAAAATACCTAGTGGTGGCTATTAATTATTTTCTAAATGGTTAGAGGCCGAACAACAGCCATCGATGACTCGATGGCTGTCAAATGTTTTTCTAGAAAAATAATCATTTTTAGGTTCGGCATTCCTCACCCAAACTTTGATTTCAAATAATGATACTCAATTCATGGAAGATCCATTGATCTGTCTTTATGTGAATCTATTAAACATAAGCATACATCTTGAGATAATATTTCAGCGACATTATAGTGGAACAGAAGCCTTACTATGAAGTCTCTTATAGGGTGAAAAGACAGTGTATAAGAGAAGCCAACTCTTCAATGGATTGAAGAGTTGCCTAGTCTACTATGATGGTCTTAGAAGTTATACCAGATCGTCTAATGGTTTTAACCTTTGAGTTTGGTGTATATGGTAGAAGCAATACACTGTGCAAGTAGGAATACCGACTCTGGACACAACATCACCATCATATTAATAATGATGAAGAAATTAGAACTAATCTGGATTTGCTGGAGAAGCAGAGGTTAATAGCCTCGGTGAGAGAAGCAAAATACAAGTAACATAGGCAAAACATTACAAACACTATCCGCTAAAATATGCTTAATCTAGATTGATTTGGTGTTCAGAAAGAATGTCATAGGTTAGTCGAGCAAAAGAGATGAACAAATTAGGTCCAAATTGGGAAGGACCATACAAAATTGTGGAGACCTATCGATCGGGATATTACAAGTTGGCCGATTGACAGGGTCATGACATACCACAAATATGGAATGTTATAAACATTTGAAAATATTATCTACCTTTATAATGTAAGTAAAAGTTGAATTAGATAACACGAATAAAATATTTGATTTGTCAACATACTCATATGTATATACATGTCTATATATATGAAAAAGTGGTCATCATTTGAGGCAAAAAACCTTATGCGATATGTTTGGTTGCCTGAAGGGATCCGTAACCCATCGATGTTCTCAAACGGTTTGGACCAAGAAGAATGTGAAAAAAATGATAAATATTATTAAAAAAATGATGATCATACAAGGCAAATGACCTTATGCAATGCGTTCGGATACCTAAAGGGATCCGCAACTGACTACTTAGATATGCACAAGCAGTTCGGATCAAGAAGAATGTGAAAAAAATAAAAATCGAACTGAAAAAGAGATGATCAATTCACAAAATTTGTTTAAGTACAAGATATGTTTCTTAGGCTAACCTAGTTCATTATAGACACAGATCAAAAACCTATACTACGAATTATTCTAAGTGTCAGTCGCTGGTACGACTTGATAGCCTTATGAAGACTTAGCCTTATCTTTAGTATTAGCCGAAGATGTGGCAAGGATCGTCTAAAGCCTTTCTGAGTTGAGGACCCCATTTGGATTGAGGAGATCAGAGGCTGAACGAGAGGCACTAAATAGTTGGTTCATTACAATAATAAGCTCTTCAGTTGCCTCCTTATTGTAGCAAGGAATTTCTGAGACGTCAAGGACTACCTCATGGAATTTCTCTAAAATGTTATCCATGGCAATTGTGTAGCCTATCTTCATGATAATGCTACTAAATTAGCCAATTGTCCTTTTGGCAACCATCATAGTTTAGGAAGAAGTTGATCCTAGAAAGTTGGTTGGCTGAGGCTTCGGTCTTCAACCGTTTAGAGCTTATTATGGTGAGAAAATCAACTAAAGCTTGCGCTTTGATTGAATTTCGATCTCGGCCAACTGGAGTCAAAGCCAATAACTCAGACCGACTAATTAGCATTTGAAAATCATTCATTGAGTTTTCCAAGCAAGAGATGTGTATAAGAGTACATTTGTATCTCTTCTCTTAGAAGGAGCCTCATCTTGCTCTTCTCGAACTGATAAAGTTCGGCCTCCAGCTAAGCATTTTCATTAGCTAACTTTATTGACAAATATTTTATGTTGTGAAGATGGACATCTAGATGTGTACACAAAATGTCAAACAACATTTAATATCGAGAGAAAAGGACAAAATTGAGAAAATTTTTGAAAATTGACAAGTCTTTAAAAATGGCTCATCTACTGATCGATCATGAAGATAACCACTAGCAGCTGTTTCTTCCTTAAGAGTCCATGGCTGAGCTTTTGGGGCTACATGCCATTCAACAATTTTGTTATTTTCTAGACACAAAAAGCACTTGGTTTGTAAGACCAAAGGCAAAAGTACATACCTAGAGTATTGAAATGATGGAAGAAGATCAAATTAGAGGTAGTGATGAAGGACTAATAATTAAAGGATGTTCCAAGGCTTCTTACCCATTGCAGCGATCAAAGGTGGTTGGTCGGTTAAAGTTCTGACCACTATCTCTTGATTTTACTGAGAGTGGCAGTATTCTTGGCCTTCTTCTTAGCTAGAGCATGGGAGGTTGTCTTTCTCTTTGGTGGTCTTGGATTAGGGCTCGGTTTGGCTAATTGTGGCAGTTCTAGGACCATGTCTTCTTCAAATCCCTTATTTCAACTAAGATAATTATGCATCCCTGTCTCCTACTGTGCACAGGTATTAATTAAATGTGTTATAAACATGTGTCTTAACACCACGAGTCGAGTCCAAGAAAGAAAGTTCTCTTCAAATAAAAACTTCTTTTTATAGAAGTTGACAACAAGGTTTGAGCTATGTAGGGTCTCAACCTCGGTTTGGATAGTGTCAAACATGGAAGGAAGTATGTTATCAGGGGACTGAATCTCTAGTTGCCATTCAGGCTGAACCATAGTGATGTCTACCTTATCTAGAAGAAAGTACTTTTCTATTTATGGATGGAAGTCAAATACCTCTACCAAACCACGATAGTTAGATCGGGCTAAGAAGTAATAGAATCTTATTTCACGGCTGATAGTTAACTTAAAAAGACTGAATCTCGTTGGGTATCCTGTCTCTTATACACATCTAGATGTGTATAACCACTTTTTAATGCCAGATAGACCTAGTCTCTGAGGAACCAAGAAGCATTCCCCTCTGCGTAACTCCTTCAATAATACCTGTCTCTTATACACATCAGGACCTTTATTTCATTGCCAACCAACTAGCCACTACATATTTTTTTCTGAGTATGAAGAGCAGCTAATTGCCTGTCTCTTATACACATCTAGATGTGTATAAGAGACAGCTTACATACTGGCTGGCCGGATTGGCTAGAAATGCAAGAAATGCTCTTAGATATTGCCGGATTGACTTTATGATGCCATTGCTATGATTGCTTTGAGATTGAAGGTAAAAGAGAGGATTTATAGAGTTTTTTGGTCTGTCTTTTGTATTTGAGAGGTTTTGGCTAAAGTTTTGATGCCGACAAGCAAATTGCAAAAATGGCAAGGTGGAAAGGGTAAAGGATAAAGGAGGGTAAAGGAGGAAGTGAAAGGGTGCAAGTGAAGAGGTGTAGTAAGGTGTAGTTAATGTGAAGAAGTTAGGGAAGTGTTCACTCAACATCTAGGGGAAAAATGAAAAGGCATGAAGAGGAGGATAGCCATACAGAAACATGTGAAAGCAGAGCAAGAGGTACCAACAATTTTAAAATTCAAATTTTGAGCAATTGATACAGAAAGACAAACAAGTTAAGGTGGGAATATTCACAAGTAACTCAACTGTGATGCAGTACTATAGATACAAAACTCTAAGGTATTGGTCGACCATCGGCTTGTTGCTAGGGTTGATTGCTGGATTTCTATGAAGACTAATCTAGGTTCGGCTTATCCTTCGGCCTCTACCTGAAGGACGAACTTAAGGGGCTATTGATGATATATGGATAAGTCCTTATAGATGAGTAATTAGATATCAGAGCTTATTAAGGGCAAAAATATAAAAATATCTGTAAGTAGGAGCTCTAACCCCTAGGCCATATTAATAAATAAGAGCACACACCCCCTTCCAAAGAAATGTAACAAATATCTACTAATCAAACTCAGACACGTTAAACACATTTGTCCCAACTTTCTCTCTTTAAAATTCTCCTAATCCCTACCTCCCAACGTGTTCTTGTTCATCAATGGGGCACATAAACATTAGAAATAATTGGCTACAATGTCGAGTTTAAAATATTCACCATTTCATTTTTTATTTTTTTTAAAAAGGGTATATGCAAATATGCCTATAGATAAACATGTCACATTCCAATAACGTTGTTAATGTCTAATTAACTAAAGAAAGGTAAATGATATTTGCATGTTCTACAAATATCTTACAAACCTCTATTTCTTTTATCAATTAAAAATACTAAAAAGTCTAAATTTGCACTACCAAAATTTTCTATATCCAATATACCCTTATCCATCGCTTAAATGCGTATTACCATATTTTTCTCATATCGCTTTTCGTAATCACTTTTAATCTGTATTCTTACAATTAAATATGATAGTCATCATAAATAAAAAATGATTGTCATGCAAAAAAGATACAATTAAATAATTCATGCTCATAACCACTACACTAATTTCTTTGACTAGAAAAGATATTGAAAAATGTTAAATCAGTTATTCTGTAATACTATTACAACTAGAGAAAAAGAAGTCATAATAAAAATGTGGTCTAATTATAAAAACTTTCATTCGTAAAATTATTTTTTAGAAAAATATTCATAATTGTAACAAAGAACAGTTGACGTCAATACAAGACAAATTATAAGTCTTGTAAAATATGTTCACTAAATCAGATTTCAAAAAGGTTAAAAAAAAATAAATTGTATTCAAAACTTTTTTACTCTTTATTAAGATTTGTAAAATTCGTATAGAAAATTATAAGCAGATCAAATAGCTTTCAACTATTGCAATAAAAATATGTAATGGCTAGTTGGTTGGCAATGAAATAAAGGTAATTTAGACATTCAAAAAATATCATTTTCCTTAAAGAAATCCTGTCAAACTTATAATTAATAGTGCTTTATGAGTAGCCATTGGCTATATAAATGAAGCTTACCAACATTAGAACTTGGAGGAAAATAGCAGTAAAGAGTTTTCCAAATCCACCACTAAAAGAAAAACCACTTTTGGTGGTTAGGGTCTACGATGGAGAAAGAGATAAGGTGGCCATGGACGAGTTGGAGCGGGGGTCTGAGGTCAGAAAACATGGTAAACCAATCGGCTGTCACTGACCTCATGGGTAATTCGACCGCTCAAATTCGCAATGTTCCATCCCATATCAGTGCTGGTGAGGTTCAACTAATTAATTTTCTTTTTTAGTTGTATGATAGTAGTAATTAATTACGTATGCATGTTGTTACACATTTAATTAATTGTGTCCTTTTAGTTTTGAAATTTATTCTTCTATACAACTCTTTGATGAAATAATTTAAAAAAAAAAAAGACCTTAGATTAAGGGTTTCCACAGCACATAGGCATTTCTTTCTTTATTCTCTTCACTTTCAAGAATTAATTACTCGTGCAAGGTTACTTCCATGACTGGAAGTATTCAATATTCAGAAGATTTAATTTGTCACCTGGTTAGTATGTTAATCGTTAACTCATGTCTTGTTAAATTACAAATTTTGAGTAGTCCCATATTTCTATCAATCCCACTAGAAAAAGAAAATGGTAATGGAATATATTACTAGTTTCTTTGTTCTTGGGACACGAAAATAGTAGTCCTATGTGCTTTGTCGAGTTAATTTGCTAGGATTAGAATCCCGAGAATTTGTGAAAATGACTTCCGATCCTACAGGCCTAAAAGGCCAAATATCTCGTGGTCAATTACAAAAGGTGTTATAATAATAAGACAAAATGGAATTCAAGCAGATTATAACAAAAGCAAGAGAGAACCCAAAAAGAAAAAAGGCAGGTCGGCCATAAAGGCCCTGAAAGTACAAAAGTCTCTGGCTTGGTGCATATAAGACTTTAACTAAAACCCTTAATTTATAATCTTGAGTGGAAGAGTTAAATTCTTACCCAACCGATGTGAGACAAAATAAAAATACACGATATACTCAACAAATCTCTACCTGACTTGTATCACATCTAGATGTGTATAAGAGACAGTCCTACAGAATTTGTTATGCATGCGTAAAGATGCATGGAGCTAATTAGACCACCAAAGCTTAAACATCCAACACACAAATAAGAGAGCAACAAAACGGCTAACACTAAGAAGAAATTGTTTGGCAACGAGTAGCCCAAGATCCCAATATTTGGTTACGTAGACAATCTAGTCTAGAACTAGATGCAGCCCCCTCTATCGAATGGTACGTGGTTCAGTCAACCTGACCTATATCTAAGGGGCAAAGGAAGAAATCCATTAAGTTACAGATATTTTTATATTTTTGCCCCTATTAAGCTCTTGATGGTTTTTTTAGGTGTTTTGTTAAGGACTTATGTGGAGTATCATAGGCAAAAGACCCTAAAAGACAAACTCTCTTGGTCAATACAAAAGGTGTTATACTGATAAGAAAAAATAGGCTCCTAGCATATTATAACAAAAGTACAAGAGAGGCCAAATAAGACAAAAGGCTGAATGGCCATAAAGGCCCTGAAAGCCCATAAAACTCTCTTGGTTTGGTGCATATACTAAGACCCTCAATTTATAATCTTAGGCGGAAGTGCAAAACTCTTATCCAACTGATGTGGGACAAAACAAAAAATACAAGATATACTCAACAAATTTCCTATTCCTTTCAGTTCCATATATAATGACTAGTCACACGACATTATAAAGTGGATATAATATTCATGAATATGATTAAAAAGTAAGGTGTGTGTTCTTTTTCAATCACTAGCGAGTGAAATACTTATTAAATTCCATTAGTTTTCGACAAGGGAATCTCTTATACACATCTAGATGTGTATTAAGAGACAAAGAATAGTTATCATGATTATTCCTTGAATAATTAATCCTGTGTGGGCAGGAATAAAAAAGCGCACTATTTGTAGTCTAATTTTCATTATGTTCTTCTCAAATACACTTTTTTCTAATGTCCTTTAATGATCTATTATATTTAAACAACTAAAATTCATAAAAATTATCAAATTATATTAATAAATTTGTCTCGATAAATTGATCAACATATCTTAAAACTAAATTTATTTGTAAATTTTTTATCATTCAATTTATACGAAATATTTGAATGGTGTAAAATGGGTTAAAATCAAGACAAAAATTGAAACGTTTAATCAAACAAAAAACTAATCTATTTATTTTCAAATTTTATGTATAGCAAGTATATGTAATAAATTACATTATGAATGGATTTGATTTTTAAATGTAATTTTTAATATTATTTTTATAAAATATATTGGAGAGAAGTTCTCTCCAATTATTTGAGAGGTAGTCTAATAGTCCTGCAAGAAGTCACATTAGACATTCTGATTACATGGCATCAGATCACGCTTTCAGCTTTCATTAACTTCATTAATTAGAGGTCCATACACCCAACTCCTATAAACAAACATTCTTCAATTGTTTCATAATGCATTGTTCAGAAAATATATTATCTATTGAGAACTTCAATATTTTGTAATTCATCTTTGTTCAATTTATTTTATTTTTTGGTTTTTCTTTGTTACTTCAATATTATTATTTTTTCCAACTACACATTCAAATTATCTATTGAAAGCTTCTCCAAAATCACAAGAATTAATCAATCCACAAATTTTTGAAAAAGATGGAACAAATTAACATAAAATTCATCATTTCATTTATTAGACTCATGAATGCATTTCGCTCTACTTGATATGATGAAATCACATCAAATTCAGGTGCCCAACATAATGTTCTTATTCATCCAATTCATTCTCATTGCAAACCATGGAGCTCAGGCATATCGTTGATTATAGTCTCCCCAGAGCTACTAGCAACATTGATATATTTTACTAACTTCTGCAAATTCAGAGTTCTTTTCTGAATATATAAATAATATTCTACTCTCCCGTTTTATAATAATCATTATTCAGGTAATTTATCTTGATTTATATTATTTTCTCTTATACACATCTAGATGTGTATAAGAGACAGATGTGATACTCTTTTATTAATTGCAAACTAAGGATAAAAGTTGTAGTTGGAATACTAATGCTAAAAGATAATTTAGTCAATTTGAATTATCGTTCAGAAATTGATGCAATTTAATAGCTTTTTAATTTCGTGTATACCAACTAAAGGTGACAGTTATTTTGAAACGGAAATTATAATAATAAACTTTACCTAGTAACATTCGTTTGTTTATTGAAAAAACATCTCTCAAATTGGGATCCTAAATCCATTTTTCACTACTTAATTTTAGTTTTAAGTGTTTTGCACTCTTAACTCAAAAATTAGCTCCATGCATCTTTACGCATGCATAACAAATTCTGTTGGACATGCGTAAAGACAATAACATCATACCCAAGCGACATATGATGATTTCATAAACTTTTGCTTATGGTGTTAGGAATTGGACTTAACTGAGACAGATTTGATTGTTAAGTATGCAAAGTGTCCAAAATTAAATTTAAAAGTACAAAGTAATAATAAAATATAAGTTAGAGTTGCAAAATTTGCGTTTAACAGCTTGCCCCTCAAGCATTGTACATGGATACTATCATTTACTTGACATGTGCAAGGTTCAATTGTTTCTTAATTTATTATTTTTTAGGAGTTTTGAAGACCTTGGATTAAATATAAATTTTTTGATCAGTCTTTACAGTCAATTTTGTAGTCTATAAGCCCACATAATTTTGAGACTTTAGTAAAATTAATTGAACTTGGGTTACATTTATCTTTATTAACCCCAAGCCACCTCTTTTGTACTTATGTACTGCAGAGACAGGCACATAATGACATTCTTAATGTTGGTTAAACTAAAAATAGTACAACAATCACATAACTCTTACAACTTTTTCAAGAATTTATGTGATGGAATCTTAAACATAAATCAGTTTAATCACTTGAAAAACTGGTGAATTTTACTTTTTGTAGCATTAATGTATTATGGATTTTTCCACTTGACAATGCATTAGTGGATATTTTTAACCACTTGAAAATGTAATGGTGAAATTTTTTGTTGTAAGCATTGATTAGTTTAAACACTTAAAATGACAGGTGGATTTTTTTTTTTTTTTTTTTGAATCATTAATCTTTTTAACCACTTGAAATGATTGGGGGAAAACTTTTATAAAGGCAACATATACCATTCGATAGAGGGGGCTGCATCTAGTTCTAGACTAGATTGTCTACGTAACCAAATATTGGTATCAAAACCTGTTCGTAGTTCGGTAATCTAGGTCATATTGTCATTTAAGTAAATTACCTTTTGATAAGTCTTCACCATTTATATAAGAACACACACATTTGCATTTGAGAGACATCATGTGATCCTTTTTAGCAAAGTTCAATGACAACGTACTTACGACCTAAGCACGTTTGAATTGAAAGACAGGCTCTCACTTCGTAATTTCATTTTGACACATACGAGGATCTAAATTTCATGTAGAAAAGAGTGCTTTGGCAAAAATAATGTGATAGACTTCAAGTATACACATCTAGATTTTTTAACACTTTTATTGTCAAAAATTTTAGGAGAAAGATATTCAATCAAAGCAATAAATACTTATTAGATTGAATTGTGCATCCTCAATATTTTTTTTGAGCAAAATACCACTTTCATCAATTGTGTTTTATGAAAATCTTTAATAGGGTGACTAATAAACTGATATATTTTTAGATCATTAATTTTTTTAAATTAATGTCACCTCTACTTTTAAATTGAAATTTAATTGCCATTTTATGTAATCTACATTTTGATTTTGAATCTGTATCTAACAGAAATATTAAAAATTACATTTTAAAAATCAAATCCTGTCTCTTATACACATCTTGATGTGTATTTCTCGACAATAGTATTTTGTCTTTAATTTTCTTAAAACTCTATTTTTTTCATGTAATTTCTCATCGAGAAACTTGCCTATCAACATTGCAAGTTATTGAAACGAGTGTTTCATGTTTCAAGTCTGAGGTGCTAACAAATTTTGTTATCTCAGGAAACAAATTGTTGTAGCACATTTGAACAACTGCTTGTCAACTTAATTTTTCTGTTCATTGGAGATTCAAATTTCTCCATCGTGTAACAAATCAATGATACTTTCATTTGAATTTTTTTGTGCATCAGCCAAGTCAATGATAGATCTCTTTTTCTTTGAACTCACAAATTGAGCAAGAAAGGCTCTTTGCATGTCATCCTAAGTTAATTAAATATAGTTGGGTGTACCAACTAAAAGTAAATCCTCTATTATAAAACGGGAGAGTAGAATATTAACAAGGCATCAACCTGAGTTGATTTACCACAGGCTGAGTAAAAATAAGCTAAGAGCTCATGCAGTGAGCCATTGATTCCATCAAATTTTTCAAATTTTGGATTTTGATAATTGGAGTGATATGGTATCGTGTCATAATAAGAAGGATATGGTTTACAATATACAAATACGAGAGGATTTGAAGATGCTAGAAGCTCATTTAAGGACATCCTAAAAATAACTTTTAATATCCGTATGTGTATGAGTGCGCTTGAGTTTGACCAAGTTCATGAACTTGCACATGCTCACAAGGTATACTTGTTGGTGGCAATTTAAATACCCAAAGCAACTATTTCGTTACCTTTAGCAGCTTTCTTTTCAACTATATGAATTTGTTCTTCAAGAGAAGTAATACAAATAACAAGTACCGGCATGTATTCATTTTAAGTTTTTTCAAGCTTAAATGGTATATTTGTTTTCTTGTTTTAAACCTTTGAAAATGATATAACCCCAACATTTTGCAAAGATTTGGATGTTGTTACTTAAGATCAGGGAAATAATATTTTCTTTCTTTTGAGCAATGTCGCCATTACAGTTTTGGTCAGTGGAAAATCAATTACAATTGACCCAAAATAATTCGCTTGGGTATGATGTTAACTTCCTCAATATCTTTACACGGTAACTTGGTCTATGTTCGACTTAACAATGATAGACTTGCGACCACTCTTTGAATGGGGTTCGAATCCTACCAGAGCTAATTTACATTGCTTAATATGAGTGTATGTAGTTGGGACAATTTTATCTTGCCCTTTTGATGTCGAAGTAATTTTTTGATACTCCTTGTACAATGTCATTTTTGTAAGCACATTTATTTTTCGCTTGTTAGTGACTTTAGAAAAGAAACACCTTTCACATCTAGACGGTCTTGGTGATTACGAGTGGAGCGATTTCATCTAGCCACCTAACAACTTTTGTGGTTGTAGGTGGAGTTGATTTTTTTGCCCCATGGAGCCTTGGCGGTATTATATCTACCTTAAATGTTCCTTTTGCTCCTTTAACTTTAGTGGTCGAGCGCTTTCATTTTACCCCCTTGCATCATTGGTAGTCACAATTGGGGTAAGTTTCTTTTGCTCCTTGACGACTTTGGTGGTCGGAATGAAATCCTTTGCCCCTCGATAGCAGTGTAAGCATATTTTGCTCTTGCGTCATGGCACCGGAGACCTTCTTGCCCCTGGGCCTTGGTGGTCATGCAGCTTCTTTGTCACCTCGGTAACCTTTGCGCCGAAATGACCTTCTTTGTCCCCTCGAGGCTTTGGTGGCGAAGTGGATTTCATTTTGACCTTAGCAACCTTTGTAGGCAACAAGGTGCAAATTGGGACAAGGTCAATTCCGAGTAATTTTCAGTGATCCATTATGAATGTCACCATGTAGTAGAACTAGATGCAGCCCCCTCTATCGAATGGTATATGTCTGTCTCTTATACACATCTAGATCACGATTTTGGTGCCATCTTAAACCTTTAATTAATCATTCCATCACATAAATTCTTGAAAAAGTTGTAAGAGTAGATGTGTATAAGAGACACTAATCAACCCTCACATAGTTTGTATTCATACAATTCTATGTATTTGTCTCTTATACACATCTAGATGTGTATAAGAGACAAATAAATTAACATTCAGCCATTTTAAACATGGGAAATACTTAGGCCTTCCCATTGGTGATCATAAGAAGCTTCGTGTGGTTTGATTCAAATTTGGATACGTACCACACGAAGTTCTAATGGAACTACAATTTTAAATATCAATTTTTCTTGGCCATTTGAGGCAATCGACAATTGAAATTTGACCATTAAAGGTAAAAATAATTTAGACTAGATAAAAAACTAGTCCAATCATTTTATTTAATCTTTGAATGGCAAGATGACATAAAATCCATATTTAATTCATGTCTTTATTTTGTAATTTTAATTACAATAAACGTTCAATGTGGGCACGAAGGTCAAAGCTTATTTTTTCAGACCTAAACTCCATG